>JAQBSW010007220.1:0-42349 GCA_029291075.1 Eudiplozoon nipponicum
ATCTTCAAAAAAGGCAATCGTAATTCGTGTGATAACCATCGTGGTATAAGTTTGACTCCGGTCGTATCAAGGTTATTTGCTTCGATTATCCTACGTCGTCTTAGCGCTTCACGTGAATCACAAACAAGAGAAGAACAGGCCGGATTCCGCGCAGGACGAGGTTGTATAGATAATATTTCTACGTTAAGGCAAGTTCTCGAACAGAGAAATTTATATCACCGTCCCACAATAGTCGTCTTTCTAGACTTCAATGGTGCATTTGATTCGGTGGATCGCAATGTTTTATTCCATATCTTGTCGAAAAGCGGTGTGCCCACTAAATTTGTTAATATTATACGAGCTCTCTACACAAATACTTCTGGTCGCGTTAAGGTCTACAACGAATTAACGCATAACTTTACAACCAGCAGTGGTGTTCGTCAAGGTTGTCCACTTTCCCCATTTTTGTTTAATTTTGTAATCGATGCTATTATGAACAACACTCTCCCACACATTCAGGATGCTGGAGTTGAAGTTCTCCCGGGCGATAAACTAGTCGATCTTGACTATGCGGACGATATCGTACTATTATTCGACAATCGGGATGCTGCCCAGGCCACCTTGAACAGATGTTGTTCCGTCTTTCGGTATGAAATTCGCACCCTCTAAATGTAGGATATTTGCAGGATCACCCACCACTCACTCCAACGTTGCGACTGCAGAATGAAGATCTAGACATAGTCGACAGGTTTACATATCTGGGAGCTCTATCAATAACGTAGGCAATATGTCCGACGAGGTGAGAATACGAATCGCGAAAGCTAGAGTAGCTTTCTCGAACCTTCGTCATTTATGGAGAAACGCGAATATTCACTTGCCTTAAAGGTCGTGTTAAATGCATCTGTACGCGCAGTCTTACTATACGCTAGTGAAACTTGGTCTTAGAGTTGATGATTTGAGACGCTTACAGGCATTCGACCATCGTTGTTTGAGAAGTATAGCACATGTTGGTTACCAACAACGAATAACTAACGTTGACATCCGTAGACGTATTTTTGGATCTGACAATAAGTGCTCGTCATTAGAAAAACAAATAAAGCTCCATCAACTTCGTTGGCTCGGTCACGTTTTGCGTATGCCCTAATTTCGATTGCCCAGTAGAACTCTGCTATCTCATCTAGCACCAAATTGGCGTAAGAATCAAGGTGGGCAGATTTTGACATGGCAGAAACAATTGAAGTCACATACATCCAAATTGGGTAGTATAGGATCCACTCGTCTGCCAGGATGGGGTCCTCGTGCGCATCATAGTTCTTGGTTAGAAACCCTTAGCGATATGGCATCAAATCGAGCTCAGTGGCGATCTTGTTGCAGATGTCTAGTAGAATCATCTTCGTAACTTTCTTTTCTTAGTAGGGCAAAGGTAGCTGCGAGGTTGGTTTGTTTATTAAGTGATACAGTGAAATCCGCATTGAAGCTGTATTGTTGATGTCCCCATGTCCGATTGCTAACTTGGACATAATGGTGTTGTGGAGCGGTTTAGTTTGCCTCATTTCTGTGAGTTATCCAGATAAATTTACTCATAGTAGCAAGGTATTCCTCTCTCTCTCTCTCGTAAATCTCACTAATAATTTGTCTAAATTCACTTAAATACTTTTTTCACTCTTTACGGTTATATGGCAGTGAGACATTAGTCCCTTTTGACTTTTGCATGGCTGCATATGATGATGATGATCTCAAACCTCTACGAGTCCATGAAATTGGACTGTGGTCTCACCTGCCTTTTATGAAACCGCACGGACATATTTATTTTATACGCCGCCATTGAGGAAATGTGAAATAATCCAGTTTCCTCGTAAACGTCCTGTGGAGAAAGCATCTCTTGCTTTTGTGATCAAGAATACAGCGTCCCTAATCCCATAAACGTGTGTGGCGCCACACTGAAAATGACTATTATCTGCGCTGTCAATAGGTTAAGTCGACTTCAAATTGCTATAATATGCATACATCAAGGAGATTACAAGTTTATCTGACTCACATTATGCGATATATAATATAATGAGTTTGTTACGTATTACCCATTTTTCTGACGAGTAGCCAGTTAATGTAAAATGCATGCAATATTAGAATTTCCCGTTTAATATTCGCTTAGTATTGTATATCCCTCTGTTCTTATATGAATTAACTTGGTTTAAGGTACGCAATGCCTAATATAACAGCTCATCATATTTACAAGATAAAAATAATTTGAACATTTAGAACCACTTTTCAAAATGACGGATAACCTCCTCAGTCGAAACCATAAAATGAAATGCGATCGAATTTGACAGCAGAGTAATAATAAACAAATTAACACAGCGAAAGAAAATGATGCATGGCAATACTTCAGTTAATGTTCCATATCACACAATATTAAAGTTAAGAGTTTAAAACCAATAAATTTAAACCAAACGGCCTATTGAAAAGCATTTTGTATATTTGTTCAGGTGAAAAACTCTCACCTCTAGTCTCCATGCGAATGCTGCACTCTAGTGGCTGCGACGAAGAAAACCATCGTAACGGGTTTCTTCCAGAATTTGTCAGCAATACACGGTAGATTAGCCAAGTGCCTGACAAGCATAAAATGCAAAATAACAGCACCAAGCCTAATACAGGCAAAAGATAAATAAGCGCGTTTGAGCGCCTTCGATTGAGATGATTAGCTCCTGCTTTCGGTAAACACAAGCCGGATCGTAAACTTCTAGATGGTGAACGCAATTCAGCAGCCGGAACAGCCGACAAATTATTGTGACCAGTGATGGGATGAGACGCTTGCTCTTGATAATGGCGTCGTAGTGCCGAGAAAAGCCCATTTATACCGAGAGATAATGCCGCTGGAGTACCTGATCAAATTAATTGTGAATACAAAGTAGATAAGAAAATGTGACATAATTGTAAATAAAACAAAATTTCGTTATTTTTTAAATGGCAAACGATAGCATGAAAGCAGGCGTACCGGAATCTGAGCAAATATTAGACACTGACAAAAATTAAGACAACTGGTTAGTAAATCCTTTGAAAGAGTGACTAACGACACTGCCTTTAACGACACTTCGTTAACGAACGCAAAATCCTAAATAATATCGCACATATACGAGACTGTGGTTTATTCATTGTAAAAAAAATTTCTGAACAGTTTATTCTGCCAGATCCTCGATATTAGAGTAATGTTTTTGCAATGATGTGCACACTAAAATCAAAGTAATCTATACAAAAATTCTAGACACATAAAAGATACGCCTCATCTATTCGGCCTTTTAACATTCAACTATGGTCTTTAGTCATAGTAAATTACGGCATGCCGACCCGGGAATCCTAGCCATTTGTACCGGCATCGTCATTTTGAATTTAACCAGTACTAAGGAAATACAATTGTACTTTTATAGAAAACAAATTACGATGCCAATGTCAATTCTGCCAATGGCTGCAAGTTAAAAAGAACTCATCTACGTAGGGTCTCTGACCACACCGCGTCGTACCCTCTAATCTATCGTCAAAAATATCTTGGGAAAATATATATTGGTGTGGGCTCTTATTGAATCCAGTCCAATAATGATCCTGGTTGCACTATAAATATTCATATCTCTAATCGTATAAAAGTAAGTATTAGAAGTATTTTGGACTAGTAAATACAAATTCCGTTCATGCCAGAGACAAATTTATTTAGTTAGTGCAAATGATCAGCCAGCATCAGCTGTACGAGATGAATTCGTTTAAGAATTGCATTGTTGATAAGTTGATACAAATTTATTAAAAAGTTGCGACCTATCATCATTTTTTTATTTAAGTGTATTTTGAAAATGGAAAACATTTAATTATCATGAGTGCCTATTGTGGATAATAGCCGGTCTGTTTCGTGAATACATAACAAAAATTACAATATTTCAATTATACAAATTCTAGGTTTTCGTTTGATTACATGAATTGGACTAGTCTGATGTTCATTTCAACTTGTAACTGTTTTTAGCAGTCGTATGATTGCCCGTTATTAATTTTATGTTGATTTTAGAATACGTATTAGTGCGTGCCTGTGTATATAGGTTTGCAGGGATAAATCTTATTTTAAAACAAAGCGATATTTGAGATCTCGTTATTCTTGTGCTCGTGAATTTAGTAAAACTGAAAACCAGACTAGTTCTCGTTCACCTAAACAAATGAAAACGCAAAATGTTTATGACTGATACTAATTTGTTTTTAAATGCTCTCAAAATGAACTGGCAAATGTTCGCAATAAATATACTCTTCGTTATTCAAAGCCTTTTCATTTTCTAAAAAAGCAATACTGTCTTTTGTGTTTATGCAAACAATGTGAATAAGATGTAAGCAAGAAACCAACCTATTACTTTGTCTCAGTGGATTGAAAAATTACTGTAAGTTTGACGCAAATGAGAAATAATTAAGGGTGCCTATCAATTTTACCTTTTTGAATTGTATAATGTATATCAGCATACAGACACAGGAATAGCTTTTTCATTGTAATGGCTAAAACAACAATTAACTTGTTTAAACATATTAAACCAAATTCAATAAAACTAAAGCAGCATACAGCTGAAATTGATAGCTGACAAAATGTTAAATGTCGCAAAATATTCGACGTTCTGTTCACACGCTTTCATCCGCTTGTATATAGTTACTTCAAATAAAACGAAAATAAAGCGACTAACCCAGTTTCGCACTAAAAGTACCAGATAACATCACAGCAATCCACATAATTAAATTATTAATTATGAACTTTGAAAGCAGTAAATACATCAGCTAGTAGAAGGGCTAATGAAGGTCACATGCCAAAATCATTCATCTGTCTATAAAGTTGATCACGGAAAGCAAACTCTATGCTGAAGCAGCACAAGCATAAACGTTTGCAAGGATCAATCGCATTAAGTCTAAATTAAAGTTTGCTTTTAACAAAAGGGAAAACATCACATAGTTTCACCTATGGAATCATTAGTGCATAGCTAGGCTACACAAAATGAACAAATTTAAAACTCTTGCACAATAAGTTTATTAACTATATTTACAAACTCAAATTTGACTTTAATGCTATATTTCTACATTGCATAATGCAGATTCAAGATAAACAGTATGCCTCTTTGATAATTTATGATTTGAAGTTTTTACTGCGTACAAAATAGACCTCGAACGTATACCATCCTTATCTAATTCTGAATGTTCATAAAGCCTAAGCGCATGAAGGTTTCAATTTTAAAGCAACTGGTCTAAAAATTGCGATTGGCGATTATATAAAGTTCGTAGACTTTATTTGAATAAATCCCTTATTTATTAGACACAAATGCAATTATTTCAGCATTCGCAGCCAAATCCAAATTTAGCAGACATTATCTAATCCAAAAGTGAAATGTTTATATTCATGGCGCTATATTTGTGACAGCCTCTTCATAAAATTGAGTAGCTTTAAAGCTACTTTTTTAGGATGAGCATGATTCAAAAGACAAACAGTCAACCTTAGACAACTAATTTACAAATTAACCAACTTTATCATTCTGTTATTCGGTTGTAAATCAGCTAATCGAATGACATTTTTACAATTTCCATTATTTTTTATTCTAATTATTTCTCAGATGCTCTGGGCAGATGTTGCATGCCAGCCTCGAAACATGGATCATTTAATAGAATAAAAATTCAAAATCATCAAACGCTACTTAGAATTAGCAAGTGTTCTGCGAAATCCCATACATAACTAAGAATGTCAAGATCATGAGGCAGCGAAATACCAGTTTTTTTATTGTGATATATCATTGCACTTTTTCTGTCTGGTTGTCTGCCTGTATAGTCACAGTTCCAATAACTGAATATAAAAAGAAATATACTTATGATCGAATGTACGTGGTCTGAAACCGATACGCATGTACTTTCACACACAAGTCTAAATAACATATCATGAGAATAAAGTGAAAACAAAATTTTGCAAATGATAATCTATTCTTAACATATATTGTATTGGAAAATTGGATAGCTCAAAAAATCAAAGCTTATTTACATCATAGCAAGCTTACCCGATACAGAAGTTAATGGCTTCTTGCCATCACTTAGAAGACAAGCTGAATAGGCAGGAGGCGGAGTTGCGATCACGAATCCTCGCGGTGGAGACGGACCTGGTGGACCACCGTATATGAGTGATGAGTCATCCTGAAACGGTAATATTTTGTAAAATTGCAAATCAACCTCCATATCTGATTCATGGTACAATATAACATATTTGCAAAGAAAATATTAAACACAAACTAAATAGCAAATAGTAATAACAATAAATGGCTCATGCTTCAGAATATAAATTTAATTGTTTTGTTAAACGTTACATTTATCAAGGTCGGTTGCTTACAATTAATATTATCTTTCTACGAAGCATAACATCAACAAAATATAAAATGTATTATAACGTATAATCAAAAAGAATTGGAGTTCCTCTCTAGCAATATTTCTACGAAGCATAAAATCAACAAAATATAAAATGTATTATAAAGTATTATCAAAAGGAATTGGAGTACCTCTCTAGCAATAATTTCCAATCAGCTCTTCGCCCAACAGTCCTAAACCTGATAATACGGATCGATTGAAGATAAAGACCGGATTAGATCTATCAACTAGGGAATCACCGATAAACACAAAATAGAAATATGGCCCCCTTGACTTCGATGTTACATTTACTGCTTCTGTCAGCACCCACGTTACCGCTTCATAACACGACCTTACCACGCGATAAACTTGGCACATTAAAAAGTATACTTATAAAACATAAGGCCCTAAACAATCGAATATATCTGTTGCCGCCCAAACAGCTTTTTTAATTCAATGTAAGTTGTGATTAAAGTAATTGTGGGCTGAAAGTGAGGTAGCTTTAACTAATTTAGATCAAATAGGGCCAGAAGGATAGACCAAAGCCTGCCGAACGGAAGGTATAATTGTATGTGCACATTCGTTTCGTAGAGATGGCACGACGCACCTAGTGTGTCATCTGCCATGTTTCCAAAGCATAAAGTCAGATCGACAGTATTTTTATTAGAATATCTTGTACTTAGTACATAAGAAACTAGATGGGCGATTCTAAGTGGTCTACGTTAAGTAAAAGAATTCTTGGCGCCTGTTAGCACGATCTTAGGCTTCATACCATGACGGATGACACTTCTTAGGCAAATAAAGGGCCATCTTAAGTTCGATTTGTTCTTCTACTTACAGAACAGCATCGTTAGAGTGTTAAATGTCAACAAGCCGATCATTACCATCACTACTAATTTCCACTAGGAACAACAACAAAAACAACATAATTAAATAGCGTGAGAGCAATAACATGTACTTATCATACGCCGGAGCCAAACGCAAAAGTTTCAGTTGCTTGACAGTGCTAATGCAGGACCATGATAGATAACAGGCTTTGAACTGTCGAAAAACTTTGGCTGAAACTTCGTCGTTAATCATAACCCGCTATAATCATTTGGTGGATGAAAATTTAGTTCACAACCAGGTAAGGATAAGAACAGGACAGAAGAGTTTGACGTCGTTATCGCAGTTATATTCAGTCACGTTTCACGCGTAATCTTGATAAAGTGTGGTGTATGAATCACCTGAAAATACAACGATGTAGAACCGCCAGAGGCCACGACTGATTGCAATCATTCTTTTCATTAGTTTGAAGTTTTGGAGTTAACACGCAAACATTCAAGATTCAGAAAACCTGGTTACCTACGCGGAACCAAGAATAATCGTTACACTAGCACAACACACCGATGCTTCACTGCCGCAAAACCATCAAATTCAAAGTTATGTATTGGCTGTAACTGTATAATACTAGGCTGCCAATTCCTAATGAATTTATTCTTCATCAATCACTTGATTCTATATATCAGATAGGATTGGCTGATCATTTCCACAAGCTTTTAACGATGGTCATATAAAAACTACATCGCCAATGCTTAATTGTAACAACGAAAAATAGATTCTAATAATGTAACGCATAAGGATGTGAGCATAGCCTGTATTACCAACGTGAACTTAGCTTCAACTTAATACCATTTACAACTGAAAATATCTGTTTAACGATTTGAATATAACCATATTTGACATCTGTTATGTCATGCTCATAGAATATTCTAAAATCAGTAAGTATTTCATATTTAATCAAATTATTCACCTAACCGTATTATTTCGCTCCAAGTAGTTTATAATAGTACATATATTGTATAAATGAGTTTGCATTAAACCATTGAGAATTATGCGCAGGCTGGAAGATTAAATAAACGTTGATGTCCAAGCTATAAATGATTTGAACACGCAATCATTTTAAAAGATGAATTTCGTTGCGCAGTGCTGTCCTTCTTGTTGTGGATTTGAGTGCTATCAATTGTCCCGCACAAGAAAAATGCGGTCAAATCCACGCAATCATTTTTTTAGTTTTACGTAAATGTAAAAAAATACGTACAGGATAAGGATATCTTCATATTTTCCTCAATCATTAATAGCTGTGTTCATCAAATGACACTTCAAAATTAGCACTTTTGGTTTAATTGACACCCTAACTACGAATATCAAAGCAGCACTTGTGCTTAAACGCAAGCACCAGCGGAGGCTGATACTTAATAGAATGTTTGTCTTCAAGACTGCGGCTTGTAAAATAATTGTTCCTGTGCAGTATAATAAAACGAAATACGATTATTGAACGAAATTAAAAGCAAATATTGGTTTTAATGAAGAACAGCTTATGAAATATTCCGTGAATAGGCCTCAGGTTAATGGACATTTTCGCCGTACTTCGCCGCGCAAGCGCGTTTAGCATAAAATGTCTTCAGAAATTTCGATATTTGAAGCAATATAAAAGTACAAGGTCATGATATGCAAAATTTCACCTAAATAAGAATTTCATTTACTTCTGATCAATTGTTACTCCAGCAAATCCATACACTCTGGCCTTGATCGTTATTATCTATCATATTTTCCGGTAATCAGGACAGGTCAAATTATTATATAATAGTTATATACTGTTGTTGTGAAGAGCTAATAAATAATACCAAGCCTGTAAAGGATTACAACTCTATGCCAATTTTGTTAGTACCCGTTAAAAATACTACGGTTGCTAAAAAGTTAAATGAAACCAACACTATAGCTCCCGAGTCGGTACATGGTACGAACAAAATGGACTTCAATGAATGCTAAAATTCACCAAAATACTGAGATTTACAACTATTTCTGAACACATGTTACTCAAGCAAATCCATACACTTTGGTGTCGATCAATATCAGTTATCACATTTCGCGATAATCATGACATCATTCAATTAAATACATAACAGTTAGATATAGGTTGTGCCAGAGAACTAATATATAATCAGTTGTGTATTAGGTGTTGCGCAATTAGTAGACAATTAGTTCAAATAATTCCAGAAGGATGACCCAAAGTCAACAAGAACCAAAGATATAATTTCATGTATACATACGTTTCGTGCTTACTGCAACGATTGAAGTTTTGAATATTAAAAACCAATTGTATTAAATATTTCAAAATTTTACGGTAATATAAAAACACAACGAAAAAATTCATGAATTGCTCACACGCGACTTACAATAAAAATTTCGCAACGTCATTCAACAACAGCCAATGGAATTAAACGAACATTGGTTGTGTGGGCGGTTATAACAATTACTATATTCACGGTTGCGACATTGATATAAACACCTGTCGCACTATATACTTACATTTGTCCCTGTAAATTATGCGTTGTACAGTGTTGAAAAGGCAATTCATCCAGTAGACCGATTTCGTCCGTATTTGGAGCTCATCGCGTACTGTCCAGAAATTGCCGCGGACAGAGCACGAACGTGGACACGTCTGCTCCGGAATCTGTTGTTCTAATCACTGAGAAACTTTGTCCGTGTTAGAACGAGATAACTAACCATCCCCAATCTGTTATTCCAGAACAGACACCACACTAAATGGGGAAGTGATATCGAATTGAGCATTGGTTGCGTTGGCGGTGATAATTTTTTAAATCAATGTTGCGATCTTGATATAAACACAATCCAATTATATATTACATTATATATATATATATATATATATATATATATATATATATATATATATAAAGCATTCATGCATGCATATTTCAGCAATAACCAAGCAATGTATAATGTAGAAAAGGAAATTCATCCGGTAGACCTGTTTCATCTTTATCGGGAACTCTCCATGCCCTGTCCGCAGCAAATTCTGGAAAGTACATAGAGAGAGTTCAAGATGAAAAAAATAAATAGATTTTCCGGAACGAGGTTACCACACTTGTTTAAGTCTGTTTTTGAGCATTGTACAGTATGGGTTATTATAAACCTGATGAATGAACTGTAAATAAGGCACCGAAACGTTGCCAGTCAACGAAGATTAGATCGTACCTCATTTCCAGTGATTCGTACGAATAAGATGAAAGCAAACGGAGTGAGGGGACGAATCCGTACACAGCTACACGAGAACGAACTCGATGCGAACTTGGAAATTCGGATCAATCGGATCATTGCGAAACTAAAAGTGCGAATCCACTACTCACGAAAGAAAACTGTGGACACTCTAAACATTACACATTTAATTGAATGACGTCATGATTAACGCTAAACGGGATAACTGATTTTGATAAAGGCCAGTGTATGGATCTGCTGGAGTAACAGGTGTTCATATGTAGAAAATCTCAGTTTTGGTAAAATTTAGCTCATCGAGAAAAACCATTGTGTTGGTAACTTGTACACGCTCGATATATGTCATATAAAGTTAGTTGATTTGATGTCGCATTATCTAAGGCATCATATAAAGTTAGCCCTATTACTTGAATACATATTCGTATAGGACAGTATACCGTCCACTTGTCCCACATTTCTTGACCAAATATAGAATGGGGATGAGGCGGCACATTGCCTGTTGTATTTAAATATAGTTCCAGTCAAAATTTTAAATGTTACTTTTCTCCATATCGTCTGGAGTACATGCTAGTACGTATTAGGTGTTGCGAACCTAGTAACAAATTATTCCAGTTGTGACCAGAAGGATAAACCAAAAGCAGCATGAACGGAAGGTATAATCTCGTGCACATTCGTTACGTGCTTACTGGCGTCTAATCTGTAGGAGACTGTATTACGCCCTTTAATCACTATATATTTGGGTGAAGAATGTTAGCACCATGTACTTTTTCGGTACAATAATGTTGGTATCGGTTACTAACACCATAGCCATAGTGTTAGTATCATTTACAGTCTCGGTATATATATTATATAGTGTGATTTAGCGTTGAAGTCGCATTGTCGTAGACTATATGATGTTAGCTTCACTAGTGCAGGTTTACACATTCGTCTAGGAGATTGTATCGTCCTATTATCCTACATTCTTCACCCAAATATATAGTGGTTAAAGGGCGTAATAACGGCAGCAATTACGGAAAGTATAATCTCATGCACATTCGTTTCGTGCTTACTGGCGACTCATCAGTAGGAGCCGGTATTACGGCTTTTAACTGCTATATATTTGGGTGAAGAATGTAGGATAATAGGACGGTAAAATCTCCTAGACGAATGTGTAAACCTGCAATAGTGAAGCTAACATCATATAGTCTATGACAATGCGACTTCAACGCTAACTGACACTATACTATATACAGAGTCTGTAAAGGATACTAACACTATGGCTATTGTGTTAGTAACCGATACCAACATTATTGTACCGAAAAGGTACATGGTACTAACACTATGGTTTCCGAGTCGGTACATGGTACCAACATGATGGATATCAAGTTATGCTATAGTTCACCGAAATTGAGAATTACAACAATTTCTGAACACCTGTTACTCCAGTAAATCCATACACTCTGGCCTTGATCGATATCAGTTATCACATTTCTCGGTAAGCATGACATCATTAAATTCAATATATAACAGTTAAATACTGTTTATATGCAAGTATCTATTAGGTTCATGCTGCCTTTGGTTTATCCTTCTGGTCACAACTGAACTAATTTGTTACTAGATTCGCAACACCTAATACATACTTGCATAAATATATTAGTTCTCCGCAACAAACAGTATTTAACTGTTATATATTGAGATTTTAACTTCCCCTATCCAGTCACCTATACTCTATAAACTGTATTTTCAATATTTTAGGTCAATCCGAACGCATAAAAAAGTTATTCAACCAACAAGACAACAAAAGGTATCTTGTCATCGTGTTCACTGATGAGGATATTGATATATATATATATATATATATATATATATATATATATATATATATATATATTACACACTACAATCATATGCTCAGGTGCGATCAAAAACAAATTCTTATTACAACAAAAATTGATGCTACTACTAAAACTATCAAACAGCGTTACACCAGCATAATAAATTGATGCTCCGCTGTTGCATAATTACGAAATTCAAAAATATATTTGGACTGTAAATGAATACCTTGTCGCCAATTTCAGGTGAACTTATATTTCAGTAATTACCAGAATTTATATATCAGATGGCATTGACCAAATATCTTCAAAAACTTCCAATGTTGGCCGTGTAAAACGATATCGTACATGTAAATGCATTCGTTTTATTTTAAATATCGCAGAATTCTAGTCAAATTACTGGAGCGAAAGAGTGTTTTAAGAATTCATATTTATCAACAGATAGAGAGAAATTAATGGGTTTAGAATGCTGTCGAGATTATTTTGATGAACACTAGGATAATGGAAATGTGACGGAGGTCGTTAAAGGAAGAAATATAGCCATTTAAAATCATTACGATGGTAGAGCAGTAAACCTAAGACATCTATTTAAAACTTTGCGAGACGAGTGAAGTGATTTCAACCACAAAGTATTATCATATCAATTTTGAAAAACTTTTATGGTAGCCAATGAGATATCTAATAAGTGATGGCTCCCACGAGCAACGTTTTCAACCATAACTATCATGCTATTGAATGTAGATTTGGTATTTTAGTCTGAGCCCACAAAATTACTTATTGCATTTTTTGGATTAGTGATAAATTAATTTCGGTTTATAAATAAATTTTGCCAAAGTCAGATGCCACTCCAATGCGCTGTCTTCTTCTGTTTTGATTTAACAAAATCAACAATACACCGAAGAATAAGAGCACGAGCGTTGTTAGATGTATATGTACACATACCCGAAAATCTAGTTTTTTCAACAAAATGGTCCATGCCCATAAAAGAGAATCAACCAAGCCTCTCAATAGGTATCTGTTTCTTGATTATTAATGGAATTTGCAGCATAAACAAGCGAACGATTTCGTGAATATGAGTATTCACTCACGGTATTGCTGGTCTAACTATTCTATAATTATGGCGAACAACTGTTTACTTGGAAGCTTGGTGAAAAGGCCAAGTAAGTGGTTTTCTTAATCACTTCCCATAGCTAACACATTTGGCGTATCGTAACTAGGCCTGACGTAGGTGGCTCTATAATAACTGCCTGGGTATATAGGGTGAGCCCGTAAATTTTGCTCCTGATTAATGTATCATGACGCTCCGTTGATAATGACAGCCATTCCGAGCGAAATCTCACCTACAAAAAATACGTGCTGGAAATTGTATTCAGTAACTTTTCGTATCAGAGCCATAAAGGGAGCCGACACTATACTTGATTTCGATTAAATATACACAATTTCATAAGGATTTACTTAGTTTGCCAAGGGGCGCCATCCTTATATATTAATTTTCGTACGTTAATCAGTTAGTTTGCCACCCAATTCTGAATACGCTGACGATGCTTTCCTGATGACAGATAAAGCATACTGGCCGCAGCGAGCTGTTAATTATGCTCGAGAATTGTCCATTCGTTACTACCTTAATCTAAACGCTTGGAAAGTATTTGGCAGAGTGGCTCAATGATTAGAGCAGACGAGCCCAGGTTCGAGCCATTTCCGTGACAAATTTTGGACAGCTATCAATAAGAACGAAACGGGTTTACTGGATGAATTGCCTTTTTTATACTATACAAAGCTTGGTTTCTATTGACAAATGTATACATACAATTCACCACTACTACAACAATGTGTTACACCAGCACAATACGCCGATGCTTCACTGCAATAAAACCATGAAATTCAAAGTTATGTGTGAGCTATAAATGAACACTTGGTCGCTGATTCATAGTAATTTTTTTCTTAACTCATAATCAGATTCTAAATACAAGATGGAATTGACGGACTAGCTCCACAATCATTCAATGAAATGGCATTGACAATGTTTACTTGCAACAAAGAAAGTTACAGTTAAGAAATGGAACGCATGTTTTATTTAAGAAATGTGAACATAATATTTATTATCAACATTGGCTTATCGTCAACTTAATATCATTTTCTAACTGAAAATATATATTTTACAGATCAACATATAACTATATTTGATATCTGTTACATCATGCTCATAAAATATTTTAATCTAATAAAAATTCCATATGTAATGGATCGTTTATCTAACCTTATTATTTTGCTGTAAGTTGATTCCTTCACAAACATAAACCTATAGACTTGCTACTCTTTACACATATAAGCAACATGCATGATACCACAGAGAATAAACCACTACCAAACAACTTACAAAACATAAAACAGGCTTACGAAGAATCAACAAAATCACTTAAGCCCCACATCAAATAATAATGCACTATCACTACTGCAACGCATAAATAAGCCGTTCCAAAGAATAGCGCACATACAAACCATCCGTATAAATAAACAAACAAATAGATCACAAAATTAAAGAAAAACAATTAAAATATAGCATCTTAACTATGTGAAGCTCATAAATATCGCAGATATAATATTGAAAGCCATGCAATCCATTAAATCTAAATACCGAATTGCCCTATCCAGCATATCGGTAAAAAACTCCTTCAATGAGAAAAATCAGAAGCTAATCGACCATAACTACAATAACATGCTAACAACCAACGATATACCAGTTGAAATGCAGCAGATATATTTTAAATTTTTAAGATAAACCAACTCCTGAGCCCAAAAGTCAAGATCAATAGCTAACATTCCAACACTCTCTAAAATTCTGTAAAATATCATATTTGAATTGATTGAATCGCTTTTTACAATGTCATGACTCCCATCGAAATAGTTTTACTCGAAATCGATCATTCATAACAGTTGTGAACACTGCTAGATGAAATACACGATATCTTATGCTTTAACGACGCCACTGTAATATTTTAGATATCTATAAACCTTTCGATACAATATCCACACATGCAATCGTTAAAGAATTTACCACCCTAAACCGTTGTTCAAACAAATTTCAATTAATTTTTAAATAATTGCCACACACAAAACTCGTTGTCACAACGGGTGAAATGTTGTCACTTCCACTGTCTAGCAATTTTAACGTTCAATATAATTCAAAACTAGGACCACATTTCTTTAACATTGTATTGAGTTGTATAAAACAGTGCAATTAAACATGGTAAAATTATTCACTATGCGAATGACACTACAATTGTTCATCCAATCGACCTAATAAGTATAACTCAATAGTAGTTAAATATTCAAGACCTACCGAGCATCCAGTGTATAATCTAAAGACATTTGATTCAATATTCTTAAAATTTGGTACCAACGCACTATACACAGACGACATTCTATACTTTTGGAAAATCATTCATCGGAGACAAAATAGAACAGCTTGGAATAACTATAAAATAAATTATGTCCCAGATAACATTACCACCACTACACGCAAAGACAAGCGCTTAATCAATTTCATGTTAAATTGAATTGTACAAATATGTTAAGCAATTTGATTTTCATAAGTTTCAGCTTTAATCAGAGTGCATTTCCAGAGAAACCAGAATGTTTCACAATTTAATTCAGAATAGGATTCCATTCTGAAAACTAATGACACCACAAAATCAATTGTCTATTGTAACACTCAATCAACATCCGGACAGTTTTAAACGTGAATATGAAAACTTAATTTATCTATCTTGATAATATCGCACAAGCGAGACTATTTAAAAGCCCATTTTAAAAAAATAAAAAATGATAATAGCGAAAACTAGTTATTCCTATTATCATCATCATGCAGAGCCCGTAACAGTTTCATATCTTTAGTATTGCCCTTAAACAAACTGAAGTAGTCTCCACAAAAAGTGCTGTCCCAAAATTTGTGATGAATTGGATTTAAGATACCACACGCTTATCAACAGATAAATGTGTCTAACTAGTTAAACTTCTTCAAGACGACAAAAATTGATATATAGACGCATAATATTAGACTATCTAGAATCCCCTTTTCCAACTAGGAATATAGTCAATTATCTACTAGTCAACTAAGATAAGGCTATCTTCTTTGTTATGGCTAAAATTATAATGTTCCTTGGATGCGTCCTTTCGATTTCGAAATGTACAAAAACACAGCAAATGCTAATAACAAAGAATGAATACCTTTTCAACTTGTAATCCAATGTTGGACTTACATATATAAAACTTTTATTTGAAAATAAAGGCCATCTGGCCTGACAATTGAAAAAAATTAAGGTGCAAATCAAAGCAGAATTATGTAAAATTGAGCGAAACAGTGACTAGCAATAGTTTATCAGTAAGGATAGCAATGTAGATGGTACAAGATTGGTACCGGTTGTAGCATAGCCCCACGTAGATACTAAAACAAAGGAAAACTAACTAGAATAATATCGACTCGAACGGAGTCATGAAATGTAACGGAATCTCAATTTTCAGTACTTGAGTAACAAGCTCTCGGATTAGAAAATTATATGTAATGGAATAAACTTTTTAATCTTATTATCATGAATATTTTTCATTTGGTAAATACAATGATAAGTTTTAATGGGTAGCAAAGTCCATATAGACTAATGAATGAAAATATTTAAGACAAGCATAAAGCAGAATTGTGTAGGCGTCTGAATGACTGAGCTATTTTATAGCATTGATCAGTGATGAATTTACTAAATTTTTATTTAACAACAAAGGCAATCTGTCAAAACGACTTAAAATATCAAAGACCGGATTATGCATAACTAACAACAGATGGTACAGAAATAAGTAGAGCTTTTAAAAACTCTAGAAAAACTTCAATGGGTGTAAAGAAATAAAATTTAAATTTCCTTACACGGTCGGAAATCGTCAGTGAATCAGGTAGCGAGTCCTTTTCGTTTCTGCCGACCATTATTCATTTAACATAGAGCAAAATCAAAAGTACACACAGGAATGGACGTCCAAATAACAATACATGATGTCAAAAAACAAAGTTCACCAAAAGATTTGTAAACGCCCCAGCTTCAAGTAAATGCCGTACGACGTTACAAACTCGGTTAGAGTTCCATAAAATAAAGAGTTAGTACTGTTGGGGGCCCTTAATAGGGCCGGTCTTGCGTTCTCTGGAAAATGCCGAGAAGATCCATAAGTGTGATGTAGTCCAGAAGTATTTCAACACTCTTGAGACCAGCTCGGTTTGACTTGGGTTTTGGTTCCTTCTGTTATGGCGTTGGAATCTCGCTGAGTAACTTCGTTGAAGTTCTGCAGTAATTGGCTCGTCTCCCTAGTTGTACAGCAACAGAATTGGCGTTACTGATGTTGCCAAAGTTGGTAAAGCAAGGCCAAAAATCAGCATATGGGAAAGGTGGGAGAAAGCATGTCAGAGACACGCACAGCAGAAGGCAAAAGCGACAACTGAAATGCATGGTAAATTCATCGTGCTTAAATGACCATGTAATAGCCATATATGGCTACTTGCACATTATTGGTTAAAGGCAAGTTTCGCTTTTTTCTCATTGGTACAGCGTAAATCGAATTGAATTTAATTTACGCAATATGTCGGTAATTCCTTGTGTCGTTACATCACTTTCCTCTCTGAAAAAAGAAAGAAATATTCCTCTCGGCGAAACTAGATAAGAAATGCATGACTGAGTTCAAACCAAGTTAAGCAAAAAAAAATGTATCATATATGTTGGGCTTAAGTATGCTTGTTGGTTGCTTCAACAATGATATGATGCTAAGTAACCACTAGGAATTGCTACACAAATTGTTAGCTCTAGTGGCCAGTCATACCGCGTGAGGCAAAATAGAGCAGTGTAAGATTTGGGAGCCGCAGCGTGAGGATTTCGAACTAACAAGCAAGTGAATAGAATAGAATAGAATATCTTTATTTGGATTCAAACCACATATCTCCATCAAATAATAAAATTGAAAAATGTACAATATATATATTTTTAAATTATCACATCACATATAATTGTGCAATTAGTCATATATAGATAAGTATATCTCACTAGTTGTACTATAAAACAAAACAATAACAGAAAGATCGGTTGTAGAGAATTATAGATACATTATCAAAATAGGAACAATTAAGGTATAATTCGAGTGAAACATTATGCAAAAATTTGAGAACCATGACTAGCAATTGTTTGTATGTATTGTTAACTAACATGATGATATAATGCATAAAATTTCAATTATGATAAAACAAAACTTGGAAATGAAAATCTCAAAAAAATCTGTTTCCGATAACAATTATCCTTGTCTTTTATTCAACCATGAGAAAGTATTATCATAATCAAAATTTCTCTAAGCCCCTTCGGCAATTGGTTATAAATTTTGTAGATTTTCGAGAAAGAGAATAACTTGCTCGCTAAATTCCCCACCAAAGGAGGAGATATTGCCAAATGTCCAGATCTAGTTCCAACTTCATGACTCTTTCTTATTTGATTCATATAGGCACCAGTCCACTGGTTCAAGTGGAAAACATTTATGCAATAGCACATCCTCCGAAACCATAAAGTTTGCAGTGATACAAACTGTAATCTAGTGGCGTATATAGTGCAGGAGATAGGACTAATTTGTTTCACAACTTTTCTTTGTACAGCTTCCATCTTATTGGACAATCCATTTTTTAATGGATTCCAAGTAGCAGCAGCATATTCTAGTATTGGTCTAATCCATATGATATACATTTTAAGTTTAATGTCATTAGATAAAATATTTAGATTTATTTGTGCCCATCTTTTTTTAGCACTGCCTACTATTCTTTCAATATGTTTCTCAGCAGAAGCTGTACATTGAATAGTTATACCTAAATCCTTAATTTCTTGAATAAGTTTAATTTCAAATACATCATTAATCACTGCATCATGAAAATAAACATAATGAAAGTTTGTTCTGTTACCTATTTTTAAAGCTCTCGTCCTTTTATTGTTTATTCTCAGCCCTAGCGTAATCAAATATCTACTCAAATCATACAAATCTAATGTCACATTATTTTTGGAGAATTCGACATTTTTTGGATCAATTGGGGAGATTATTTTCAAATCATCAGCAAATTTGCAAACTCGACCGTTAAGGATCTTAGTTTCCAAATGTGCAAACACAATTTTAAATAAAATTGGCCCCAAACTTTATCCCTGTGGAACTCCAATCGTTACTCGTTTCGATTTTGATATCAAATCGTTTACTTGAATACTCATTCTTCGATTATATAGATAGTATTTAAGTAATCTAAAAATATTCGGATCAATATTCAACAAACTAATCGCCTTCAAAATAGCATCAAAAGATATAGAGTCAAAGGCTTTTGAAATATCTATAAATACAATTAATGCATCTAATTTATTCTCATCTAATGAAATTACATGTTTCCACATAGAAAGCATATTAGTAGTTGTCGATCTATCTTTCGTAAATCCATGTTGACATAAATCAAAATCAGCCGGCAACATACATTCTAAATGATCTAGTATCACTCGTTCTATTATCTTAAAAAACGAAGGGATAATAAAGATTAATCTATAATCACTGGCGCACGTTGGCTTACTTACTTTTGGCAACGGCTTAGCTACTATCGTTAGTATATCGATTGGTAATTTCCCTTTCATCAAAATTCTATTTATAAAGTTGCAGAGCACATTCCTAAAGGTTAAGGGTAATTCAAGCAGGTTATCAATCGAATGACCAAAGTATTCTTTTTGTTTTTTGATTTGATTTTTAACATCAATTTTATCAATTCATCACTGTCAATAACAAGTCCTGATTCCTGGTCTCCCAAAGGATCAGGTAGTTCCATAAAATTTCTTTCATTCTGTGGATTACATATCAAATTGCCAAAAACATCATCTAATTCACAGAGAAATTCGTACTCAGTTTTATCCACAGGTAATATAAGGTTTAACTTTTCCTTATATTTACTTTAATCTGTGAGGAGTTTGTATCCTAGTCTAGGATTAACCTTCATTTTGGCCAAAATAATTCGTTCTGATCTTTGCCGAATTATCAGCAGTGATGAATTAATTTCGTTATCAATGAGATCTAACCTCATTTGTTTAATACTATTGATAAGACTACACTTTATTATATTATCTCGTTTAATTCTTAGTTTACACAATTTCCTATTAATTCGTTTCAGTACAATGACCGTAAACGTAGATGCCTGAAATAAAATAGATAATAACGATGAAACAGAAGAAACAAACTCGTCAGTGTTCAAGAAATAAAAACTTCCATAATCAATCAGTAAGCTTAATTCTCTAAATAGATTCCAGTTGATTCTGGAACAGTGCACGTGTGCATTTTCAAAATTAAGTTTCTGTGTTTTGCTACTCAAGATGTTCCATTGTAGAATAATTTGTTTGTGATCCAATTCTTTGAAATAATTAACAACATCATAACTGTGCGATTTCACCATTTCAGTTTCTAAGTATACATGATCTAAGCATTGCGAACCTCTAGTTGATTCATTTATAATCTGCTTGAGATCATGATTAGAAAAAAATTGATGATTTCACAGTCATGTAACTTATTAAAGTCACCTACCACTACATTATAGCCATGACAGTCAAAAATAGCTTGAAAAGAATTGGTAAAAGATTGATCATCATATAAAGTAGCATACGGCGGTCTGTAAACAGCAGTTAAAATCAGATTATCAATTTGAATAGATAAAAAATCAATGATAGCATTATCTTCACTAGTATGCAAAATTTTCGCCTTTAATACTGATTTACTATAAATGAGTACTCCTCCACCTCTTTTATCCAGCGATCTGTCTTTTCTAAATAAAGAATAGTGAGGAATATCAAATTCATGGTTTTCTATGTCCTTATTGAGGCAGGTTTCAGATAAAATTATAAAATCAAAATCATTACTTATTATAAAATTACAAAGCAAAAAGTTTTTGTTCCTAACACTTCGAAAGTTAGAATAAAATAAAGTAAATCTAGAACACGATTTATCTAAACAATAATCGACTTTTACTGATTCAGCCTCCTGGCTTGCCATGCTTCCTACTGAATACCTCTCTCCTGTCCACACTAAGCCACACATACACTGCATGTGTCTTGAGGTTTATCATGTCAGCCCACAAGTTACCAACTTTTCTGCCGGAAACGTTTTCAACCTGTCTATGTCCTATTCCCATCTTTCTTTTTATTGATAGACTCAATCTGCATATTTGTTGGCCTTTTTGATAATTTTACAATAACTGGCCTTGGACGATCTGATCGTTTACCCACCCTAAAGCATTTTGCAATATCCGCATGCGTCTCTTCTTTTATTAACGCATTTAATTTCTGGGCATCATTTACCTCAGCATTTTCAGCAAGATTAAATAATACTAGTTGATCTTGTTTTCTGTTTGCGCGCTGATACTTCATTCGCCAATATATTCAATATTTCTTCGCCAGATGATTTATTTTTAACAGGCGTATCACTTTCCACTGTTATAGCAGCCAATTCAATCCAAGGCTGAACATCAATTTGTATTTTGTCTAATTTAATGTTTAACGCTTCATTCAGTTCAACTATACGCACGCTTAAAGTCTCATTATTTTTAACTGCCTGTTCCAATTTCATCGCATTCACAACAGCCTCATTCTTCAATATGGACACTTCATTTTTTAAATAGTTGTTGTCTTCTTTCAACACCTTCACTGAGTTCTGGAGATCCATAACAATTTTTTCCATATCAGAATGCGACAAAATTGGAGCCATTTCAAACCGCTCGCGTGCTCTTTTTAACTAAAGTGGAGGATATTAATAAGAAGAAAGAAGAATGTCGTAACTTTCACAACATATTCATCTCCAGAGACAAGACTTTTCTCAAAAGAAAATTGTCAGCGGCAAAAAAAGTAATGAAGAATTTAGATCAGAAATCAAGTCATCCGGAACAAGTTACAATAAAGGGTGTGTCAATCGATTCTAAATTACAAAAAACGGGGTTTCATTAATGAATGTTGTGGATAGCGGACAGCTACGAACTATAGCTACGGTACGCAACAAACGAATTATGAGGAAACCACAAAAGTTAAATCAGTAACTATTGAAAACTTTAAAGATGAGTTGGGTTGTTCATATACTTTATTTTATGCTAATTGAAGAAGTGTTAAGAATAAAATTTTTTGCTGTGTGATTTTATAATAAGTAACAATTTTGACTTTATAATTTTATCTGAAACCTGGCTGAACAAGAACATTGAAAACTATGAATTTGACATTCCTCATTATTCTCTATTTAGGAAAGACAGATCAGTGGATAAAAGAGGTGGAGGAGTACTTATTTATAGCAAATCGATATTAAATGCAACAGTGTTACATACCAGCGAATATAATACTGTCATTGATTTTTTAACTATACAAATTGATAACCTGATTTTAACCGCGGTTTACAGACCGCCGTATGCTGATTTACATGATGATCAAATGTTTACCAATTCCTTCCAATCTATTTTCGACTGCCATGGTTATATTGTTGTGGTAGGAGATTTTAATAAGGTGCATGACTGTGAAATAATCAATCTTTTTTCTAAATCATGATCTTAAGCAGATTATAAAGGAACCAACTAGAGGTTCGGAATGCTTATATCATGTATATTTAGGAGTTGAAGCGTTGAACTCACACAGTTATGATGTAGTAAATTACTTCAAAGAATTGGATCATAATCAAATTATTTTACAATGGAACCTTTTCAGTAGCAAAGCACAGAAACCTAATTTTGAAAGTGCACACGTGCATTGTTCCAGAATCAACTGGAATCTTTTTAGAGAATTAAGCTTATCAATTGATTATGAATGTTTCTTATCATGAACAATGACGAATTTGTTTCTTCTGGTTCATTGATATTATCTGATATATTTAGGGCGTCTACATTTACGGATGTTATACCAAAGCGAATCAATAGGAAGTTATGTAAGCTAAGAATCACACGAGATAATATAATGAAATGTAGTCTTATCAATAGTATTTAAAAAATGAGGTTAAATTTGATCGATAAAGAAATTAATTCATCACTGCTGATAATCCGTCAAAGATCAGAGAGAATTATTTTGGCTAAACTGAAGAGTAATCCTAGACTAGGATACAAACTCCTCACAGACTACGGTAAATATAAGGAAAAATTAAAGCTTATATTACCTGTGGGTAAAACTGATTATGAATTTCTCTGTGAATTGGATGAAGTATTTGGCAACTTGTTATGCAATCCACAGAACGAAAGCAATTTCATTGATCTACCGGATCCTTCGGGAAACCAGGATCTAGGACTTGTTATTGACAGTGATGCATTGATAGAATTAATGTTAAAAATAAAATCAAAAAAACAAAAAGATCACCTTGGTATATCGATTAATAACCTACTTCAATTACCTTTAAATTTTATGAATGCGCTCTGCAATTTTATAAATAGAATTTTGAAGAATGGGAAATTACCAATCGATATACTAACAATAGTAGCTAAACCTTTGCCAAAAGTAAGTAAGCCAACGTGTGCCAGTGATTATAGATTAATCTCTATTATCCCTTCGTTTTTGAAGATAATAGAACGATTGATACTTGATCATTTAGAACGTATGCTGCCGGCTGATTTCGATATATGCCAACATGGCTTTACGAAAGACAGGTCGACAACTACTAATATGCTCTCTATGTGGAAACATGTAATTACATTAGATGATAAAAAGTTAGATGCATTAATTGTATTCATAGATATCTCAAAAGCTTTTGACTCTATATCTTTTGATGCTATTTTGAATGCGATTAATTTATTGAACATTGATCCGAATATTTTTAGATTACTTAGATACTATTTGTGGCAATGGCCACCTTTAAGACAAATAATGAACAAAGGGTCTTATCTAGGGCAGATATTATTTCAACAGAAATTCCTCGCAGAAGCGCCCGTATAAGAATGAAGCAGTCAGCCCAATGATAAAAGCAGACTTCGAGCCGAAGTGAACATAAATTAATTTATATGTGTAAATTTGTTTTATTAAATCGATGCTCGTTGTGCGAGCAAAATTTTATATATAATTGAGTAAAAATAAAGCATTTGTGGTACATTTAAAATGTCTTCTGATGGGTTGGAAACGTTGATTCAGGCATTGAATTCTCAAATGAATAATTTAACTGCAGAATTAGGCATAATTAAGGCTCGTCTAGACAATACGCTAATAGTAAACACTGATGACATACATGTACGTGGACCATCCAACATAGATGGACATTACAATGGTGACCGCGCCGAAGAGGAATCAGGAGGAAATATGCCGGCGTTTTCAGCTGAATCGATAAGTTATTTCAGACCGTCATCAGAGTTTAAGCCGATGTTGGCACCACTAGATGTGGAAAGGCCACAGTTGTAGTTCGAAAAATTTGAAGCATCAGTTCGAGCCCAAGAATTTACATTGGAAGCACCTATTGTGCGTGTAGCTGTCCAGGAATTAGTGGACAGGACAGTAGCAGTCCAATTGGAATTGCCGGTTGACCTCACGTATGAAGAATACAAAAGACGCGTGTTGGATCATTTCCGGGCCAGGCCTCAGGAAGTGTTCTTAGAATTATACAGCCTGAAACCATTAATGGGTGAGATGCCCAATGGATACCATGGCACGTATCAAGCGGTCGTTCTCAAAGCTTACCGAGTCTTAACCCGGCTTGCAACCACATGAGGCCATCATGTTCATGCTGCTGGATTCTACCAGATACGGTGAAATATCCAGCTCCCAGGGAGGCCTTAAAGAGAGACTTCAGGCTCTTCAAAGTACGGCCATAATGACAAACAAAGTGGCAGCTGCATCCTCACGCATGGGTCCAGTTACGACATCTGACAGGAGCGACATACCGTATTGGAATTCTTCGCGGCATAATAAGCAGTTCCGCGACAGAAGGCAACAGCCAGTAGCCTGGACGCAAAGTCAGTATATAAGGGCTCCAGCTCCGACGAATACGGCGTATAAGCGTCAGCAAAACCCATGTACTGCCCCTTGAGAACGGCCAGTGCAGTAGGGTAATAGGGTGCACAATCTCACAAATAAAGGTGGGAGAGAGCAGGGCACAAATATTAATCCTTTGGTGGCTCCGACAGGTAGATCGAATGAAGACCAGCAGAACAAACAGAAAAGTGGTCCGAACCAGATGGCCTTTGAAGAAAAAGAAGTGTGGGAAACATTGCCAAATGTAAGAATTTTCATTAAAGTTAAATTTTTAGAACTCTTCAACGGACAGCCAGTAATAATGCAATTGGATACTGGAGCTGATGTGTCGGTACTACCATTGACTTGGCCATAGAACAATGTAAAACCTACGAGAGCAAGTTTATGTCAGGCATCGGGCGCATCGATGGTGGCTGTGGGCGAGTGGGACACAAAGTTGTTAATAAATGAAAATGTCTATCATATGTCTTTTGTTGTTTCGAATACGCAAACGCCCTTATTAGGACTTGATTTCATTAGAAAATGGGTTAAGACGATAGACTGTCAAAATAAACGTGTATGCCTATCGCGGCCTGGGGGAATAAGTTCAATAAAGTCTATATGTACCCCTAAGATGCAGGAGGAGACCAGTTGTCTGCCTGGGTGGTGGAAGAATCTTCAAACCAATATAACATTATATTCCAACTGCCTGATTGTAGCGAGCGTCCAGGGCCGACGGTTGACCAGTTTAAGCTATGGCTAGAATTAAATGAAGGTTACGAACCACCAAAAGTATATGGTGCTCCTCCAAAGAAATTAGCAGCAGCGACTCGAGCAACCCAAGAAATGATAGAAGCCGGCGTTCTTGAACCGTCATCATCTGTTTTTCGTGCTCCGATGGTTTATGCTACGAAAAAGGATGGTTAGCTCCGAGCGGCGGCTGATTTTAGGCATTGAACTCAGTAACTAAACCGGACCCGTATCCCATGCGGGCTCTGCGTGATCTGTTCTTACAGCTAGCGAAAGGCAAATGGTTCGCCGTGCTTGATCTTAAACAGGGATTTTGGCAAATAGGCGTGCGGTCCGAAGACCGATGAAAGTTAGTGGTACAAGTATCCCAAGGTCATTTCCAATTCACCTGGGTAATATTTGGCCATAAAAACGCACCGAAAGTGTTCCAAAGAATGATGCACTCGTTCGTGTCTGACTCAACTTGTACAACAGCTTACGTAGACGATGTTATTATATGGGCCACTACTTAACACGAATTACGTGTGAGGCTGCAGAAGATGTTGGCCAAAGCTGTAGAATGGCGATTACATTTTAATCCAGAAAAGGTACAGATAGGTCAAGAAGTGCGGTTCTTGGGGCACTTAGTCTCAGCGGACGGATGCATGCCGTTAGATTCGAATTTACAACCTATCAGGGATTATCCGGTGCCTACTACTAGAAAACAATTGCGCCGGTTTATTGGTATGGTGAATTTCTATAGACCATACCTCGCAGGGATGGCGGTTACGCAACAGCCCTTATCTCAGTTAACTAGTGCCAAGATACCATTTCGTTGGACGGAGAAGGCTCAACAAGCGTTTGTGCTATGCAAACAGAAATTAATAGATGCAACTATTTTGACTTTCCCGGTAGGTAATATGTCAATTGTTACAGACGCGTCAGATATTGGGATAGGAGCGGTGTTACAAGCTGACGGACGTCCTGCGCAATATATAAGTCGCACACTCACTAAGGCGGAACAGAACTATACAGTCACAGAAAAAGAATTATATGCCGTACAATGGGCGCTGCGGAAGTTTATATATTTTGTCATCGGGGGACACGTGGACGTCTTTACCGACCACAAAGCGCTAGTGCATTGGAGATCACTATGTATTGAGAAGAAACGTGTACATCGAGCCATTCAAGAACTAGAAGAGTACGATATATCAATTCATCATAGAGCAGGAATCGAGAATGCGGCGGCCGATGCGCTCAGCAGAATTTCCGCTGTGCGGGTTTCGCCGCTTATAAAAGTCTCTGAAGAACAGGGAAGAGATGCTACATGTCAGGAAATAGTCAATCAATTAAAAACGGCACAGTGGTGTCTGCACCATATAAAACGTTGAGTCTACAGAACGGCCTGTTGGTGCGGAAAGAAGGACAAACAGTGCAATGGTTTGCGCCAGAATCTATAAGAACAGAATTAATGGCCTTTTGGCATGAAACGTTAGGACATCCCGGCGCTGGGCGGCTCATTGAGACATTGCAGTCACGATTGTATTGGCCTGGCATGTCCAAAGAAATTTGTAGCTATTGTCAACAGTGCACTACATGCCAACTTTGTAAACCACAAAAGCGAGAAAAAGTCACTCCGATTGCTTTCAATGCCACTGCACGGTACGAGTTTCTGCATATCGACCTGGTAGGTCCACTGCCGGTAGCTCGCGGCGGGGTGTCCTATGTGTTTCCATGGTCGATAAGTTTACCCGATGGGTCGAGTTTGTACCACTGAAGAAGATCACAACAGAAAAGATTATAACGTGCTTAGAAGAGCGGTGGCTCAGTCGATTCTGCGCACCACAAGTTATTGTTACCGATCAAGGCGCACAGTTTGAGTCGAAAGAATTTAATCAGTGGTGCAAAGACCTTGACATAAAGCACTCCCGCACAGCCACTTATCACCCGCAAACCAATGCGACTGCTGAGCGCGCACATAGGACGATGAAAGAGGTACTGCGATGTTGGTGCCACGAGAGCCCGGGAACGTGGAGAGACAAATTACATTTAGTCGAGCGGGCCATGCGCTTTACAGTCTCAACAGCTACAGGATTCGCTCCAACGACCATGGTCTATGGAGGACACATAAGACTGCCAGGTGAACCTGTAATCCAAGGATCCCATGAGCGCTGCACCATAGCGGATATTCAGGAACGACTAAAACAGTTAACTGAATATGTAGGCGCAACACAGCGACAAAGCTATGCAAGGCCATGGCACTGCAGGCTGTCAATGATGGGCCGTATCGCGTGGAGAGGGTGGACGCCGAGCACAATACTGTTTTTGTTAGCCTGCCCGATGGACCACGAGCTGTGGCACTGGATCGTTTAAGCAGAGTGCGAAAGCCGATTCCTGAGGGGGGGGGAAGATGTGGCAATGGCCACCTTTAAGACAAATAATGAACAAAGGGTCTTATCTAGGGCATACATTATTTCAACAGAAATTACTCGCAGAAGCGCCCGTATAAGAATGAAGCAGTCAGCCCAATGAGAAAAGCAGACTTCGAGCTGAAGTGAACATAAATTAATTAATGTGAAAATTTGTTTTATTAAATCGATGCTCGTTGTGCGAGCAAAATTCTATATATAATTGACTAAAAATAAAGCATTTGTGGTACATTTAAATGTTTTCTGATGGGTTGGAAACATTGATTCAGGCATTGACTTCTCAAATGAATAATTTAACTGCAGAATTAGGCATAATTAAGGTTCGTCTAGGCGATACCCTAATAGTAAACACTGACGACATACATGTACGTGGACCATCCAACATAGGTGGACATAACACTATTTATATAATCGAAGAATGAGTATTCAAGTAAACAATTTGATATCTAAATCGAAAAGGGTAACAAGTGGAGTTCCACAGGAATCAATTTTGGGGCCAATTTTATTTAAAATTGTATTTGCACATATGGAAACTAAGATCCCTAACGGTCGAATTTGCAAATTCACTGATGATTTTAAAATAATCTTACCAATTGATCCAAATAATGTCGATTTCTGCAAAAATAATGTGACATTAGATTTGTATGATTTAAGTAGATACTTGTTAACACTAGGGCTGAGAATAAACAATAAAAAGACGAGAGCTTTAAAAATAGGTAACAGAACAGAATTTAATTATGTTTATTTTCATGATGCTGAGATTAATTATGTTTTTGAGATTAAACTTATGCAAGAAATTAAGAATTTAGGTATAACTATTCATTGTACGGCTTCTGCTGAGAGACATATTGAAAGGATAGTAGGCAGTGCTAAGAACAGATGGGCATTAATAAATAGAAATATTATATCGCATGAAATAAAATTTAAAATGTTTATAAAATGGATTAGACCGATACTAGAATATGCTGCCGCTACTTGGAATCCTTTAACAAAGGGTTTGTCTAATAAGATAGAAGC
Source organism: Eudiplozoon nipponicum (assembly GCA_029291075.1). Classification (NCBI taxonomy): domain Eukaryota; kingdom Metazoa; phylum Platyhelminthes; class Monogenea; order Mazocraeidea; family Diplozoidae; genus Eudiplozoon; species Eudiplozoon nipponicum. The sequence continues at coordinate 29,395 of JAQBSW010007220.1, forward strand.
TGTACAAAGAAAAGTTGTGAAACAAATTAGTCCTATCTCCTGCACTATATACGCCACTAGATTACAGTTTGTATCACTGCACCCTTTATGGTTTCGGAGAATGTGCTATTGCATAAAAGTTTTCCATTTGAACCAGTGGTCTGGTGCCTATATGAATCCAATAAGAAAGAGTCATGAAATTGGAACTAGATCTGGTCATTTTGCAATATCTCCACCATTGGGGGGGAATGTTACGAGCAAGCTATTCTCTTTTTCAAAAAATTACAAAATTTACAATCAATTTCCAAAGTTGCTTAGAGAAACGCCTCCAACTAAAACGTCTTTTAAATTTTTATCTACCGAACTAGAAAAAGTGTTCAATCCTGCTGATATTTTTAATTTTGATTATGATAATACTTTCTCATGGTTAAATAAAAGACAGGATTAATTGTGTTTCAGCAACATAATTTCTCAAGATTCTATCTTCAAATTTTGTATTATTAAAACTGAAATGTTATGCATTATATCATCTTGTTAATCAACAATGCATACAATCAATTATTAGTCATGGTTCCCTTTTTTACAAATGTTATACTCGAATTATAACTTAAATTTTCCTAATTTTGATGAAGAATCTATCACTGCTTACAGCTGAACTTTCTGATGCTGATAAATTGTACAGTACAACTAATTGCACATATATATGTGATGTGATATCTTTTTTTATTGTACATTTTCTAATTTTATTATTTGATGGAACATGTGTGGTTTGAATCCAAATAAAGATATTCTATTCTATTCTATTCTATTCTAAATCGCCACTGAAGTTTCCAGGTTTAAGTTAAAACCTAGGTAGGCTGAATGTGTTTGTATATGACCAAAGGAGCTAGAGTGTGTGCCCGACGTTGTGGTCATGATATTTGTAGAGTGGTTTTTATGCAATTGAGGAAGTTGAGATATGCATTGAAAGTGGCCTGTGCCATGATATGAAGCTGATGACTACATAGTGTTGCTACACGAAAGCGTTAGCTTCAAGTAGCTGGTCATACCAAAATAGGCAGTGTGATGTCATTTGTGAGAAATAAATTATAATGTAAAAATATATACATTAAAATAAAAGGTAACTGCATAAAAATATGTACACGAACATTGCCTAAGAGGTGGCATAATACCAAAGAACTGTTCAAAAATGCTAAACATATGTTAGCTAAGAACAGCTGGTTATGACACGTGAGATAAATGCGAAAAATAACGTAAGGTAAAAATAGTTTTGATACGTAGAATAACGAAATGTTTAAAAAAATATATCAAATACGCGTAATACAAAGCAGGCTATTGAGATTGTGGGCAGATGGAGCCTGAGACGTGTGTAAAAAATTGAACGCTCTCAGGATCAGGCGGTTTGATAAACGGTTTCAACCGTTCTATACTTACTGATGTCGGTGTCGCGCCTTGCATAATAATGAAGTATTTATGTTGTCTGAGCAAAATCATGTAAGGACCGCGATACTTTGGTTGTTGTGGTGCAACAGCAGGGTCGTTGCAAACGAGTACTCTCTTGCAGCTGTGGAGCTGCGGGTGAACGAAGACTGAACGAGGCATATGTCTCCGCTGCTGTTCAGACATGTTACCGAAATGGAGTCGGAGGCGGGTAGCTTCGTAATGTGGGTCATCCTGTGCGGGTAGTAGACGTGGTAGCTGACCAGGCAGACGTAGATCCATGACCTTATTAGAAACACCATAATTGGATATCCATGCAGAGATAAAACCGTTAGTTACTTCGTATGCAGAAATGGTGCCAAGAAGTAATGCCGCAGGCCACAGTGTAAATCTATCAATCATGGTTATAAGGTAGCTGAAACCTTGAAACTTTGTCAGATGAACTATGTCGATGTGGACGATGGCTAGGCGAGAAGAAGTGCGGAAATGTTCCAAATTAGAAAGAGTGTGTCGTGTGATTTTTTTTTCTGGCAAATGGTACACTCGAAGACCCATTGTTTAGCGTTCTGCCTAAGTCTGTGACCCCAGAAACGATCTGTGAGAAGTCGGACAGTCGCTAAGCTTCCTGTGCAATAAATTGAATGAATTGAGTCGAAAACCTTTTTCTGAAGGCTGGTCGGCAGAACTGGCTTGTTGGGCTGCGTACCCGTGAAGTAAACAATTGGTAAGCCTTCCCAAAGTTGGCATATGAACTTGGTTGGGTGACGGGCTATTGATCTTTGAATGTGAATGTCACCGCGCTGTTCCGTTCGCAGGATGAATGGTGTTAGTGCAAGCTCACTGAGTGTCACGGAGTTGACAGTGAATGGTGACGGTGAAGGTAGTTGTAGCGATACGACTGGCCTCGAAAGGGCATATGCAATGAAGTTTTGTTCGTCCATGACGTAAAAGATGTCAAATTTCCATTCACTTAGACGTGAAAGCTTTCTTTCCACTCTGGCAGGGTACTTGGCGATAGTTGAAGTTGCGTTTCGAAGTGCGCTAACTAGTGGTGCATGATCTGTGAAAACAAAAATCTGCTACTGCCAATGATGCTGATAAAATGGCGCACTGCGTCGTGGATGGCGAGGATTTCTCGACCGAAAGTGTCGTATCTCGTTTCTACTGGTTGGAGGTTACGTGAATAGAAACTGATAGGATTCCGAACTTTGTCGATCTCTTGTTACAACGTGGCTCTAATAGCGAATTCAAAAGCATCTGTTGTGAGTAGAAATTGCCGTTGAAAATCTGGATGGGTTAGCACTGTGGCATTTTCTAACGAGTTGCTGGCAAGACGGCGTAATTATTCGTCTTCAGACGACCAAGTAATGATGGAATTCTTGCTAAGTAATTTTCGATTGCGCAGGTGCCTACACAAAGGATAAAGGTGTCTTGATGGGCCGGGAAGTAACTTGCGATAGTAGTTTAGTTTCTGCAACTCGCTAACAGTCTTCGGTGACTTGATATTCCTGATTGAATTCGCCTTTGACGGCAAAGGTTGAATACCTTGTGGCGTGATACAATGCCCTAAGAAGTCCACGGATGTAGTTGATGTAGATGACGAAGGTGGTTGTAGCAAGACATCTGGTCTGGAAAAGGCGTCTGCAATGAAGATTTGCTCGCCCTTGACAAGAAAGATGTCAAACTGCCATTCGCTTAGACGCGGAAGCTGTCTTTCCACTCTGGCAGGGTACTTGACGATAGACGAAGTCGCGTTGCGAAGTGCGCTAACTAATGATGCATGATCTGTGAAAAAAACAAAACTGCTGCTGCCAATGATGCTGATATAATAGCGCACTGCGTCGTGGATGGCGAGGAGTTCTCGACCGAAAGTGTTGTATCTCGTTTCTACTGGTTGGAGATTACGCGAGTAGAAACTGATCGGCTTTCGAACTTCGTCGATCTCTTGTTCCAACGTGGCTCTAATAGCGAACTCGGTAGCATCTGTATTGAGTAAAAATCGTCTTTGAAAATCTGGATGTGTTAGCATTGTAGCATTTGCTAACGAGTGGATGTCGATTCGATGTAATTTCTCGCCTTCCAATGACCAAGTAATTGATGAAGTACTTGCTAAGTCCTTTTCGATTCCACAGGTGCCTACACAAAGGATAAATTTGTCTTGATAGGCCGGGAAGTAACTTGCGATATTAGTTTAGCTTCTGCAACTCGCTAATAGTCTTCAGTGACTTGATATTCCTGATTGATTTCGCCTTTGACGGCAAAGGTTTAATACCTTGTAGCGTGATACGAAGCCCTAGGAAGTCCGCGGATGTAGTTGCAATCTGCATCTTGTCAAAATTGATCTTGAGTCCGTGGTTGGGTAAGTGCAAGAGAAAATTTCGTAAATGCTTGGCATGCGATTCTAAGTCTGGACTGAATACCAGTATTTCATCAATATATGGCATACATTAAGCGGCGACGTCGTGAAGTATGTTGTTCATGAATCTTTAAAAAGTCTGTGTAGCACACTTAAGTCCAAAAGGAATGTAAAGATATTCGAAATGGCCAAACGGAGTGATGACTGCAGTCTTTTCAATATCTTCTGGTGCCACTGGGATGGGATGATAAGCTTGTCTGAGGTCAATCACTGAGAAGAAATTGCTGCCGTTGAGTTTCTCAAGTAAGATGTTAATATTTAGAATAGGATATGCATCAGATTTTTTCACTGACTTTAGCTTACGGTAATCTCCGCAGGCGCTGTACGATTCGTTTGATTTGGAGACTAAGTGCAGTGGTGACGTCCATGAACTTTTCGATGGTCTGATGATTCCCTCTTCGAAAAGCCTTGAGAATTCTTCTTGGGCATCTTTCAGTTTAGCAGGGGCCAGTGGTCGTTTCTTGAATGCAATAGATTGTCCTTCTGTGACGATATGATGCATCGTGTTGGAGACTCGTAGCTCTGACTTATTAAGATCAAAAAGCGACATTTATTTTTGAAGAGATGCTGATATCTCTGCTGAATGATGCACTGGGGTTGGCTGAATGACCTGTAACTCCAAACGCTCGGAGGCAAGTGTCCAAAAACTTTTCTTAAGTCCGGTGGAGGGGTCGATAGTCTTTTGATTGGCAAGATCAACAATGAGCCGAAATTTCAGAAGGAAATCAAGGCCTATTATATTATGTCAGAACTTGGCAATGATGAAGTTGTGCGTATGTTCACGCCGTAAACCTATATTGAGTGTGCGATACCGAAAGCCATAAGTAGGTATAGGCTCGCATGTAGCTGTTGCAAGTCGAACGCCTAGCGACATCTCGGCCATTGAATCACTTTGAGAACTGAGACTGCTGCACCTGTTTCTGCAATGAATTCCTCGCCGGTTCTGAAAATAAGAAGGTGCAGAATTTCGTTGGGCTATTTGGCCGGGTCATGCAAACAAGTACGCTGGTAATTAAGACCGGCGTTGTCCGTTTGGCTCTCTATGTGGAAAATTCGGCGTGGATTGTAATTGGTTTCTTTTCCGTGGCGCCATTGATGCCATTGATGCGTAGAAAGTACGGTCTTCTACTTCCTGCGCCAGACATTTCCCGATCCTGATGCACCCTTGCACCTGTTGTCTGTTGTAATTTCCGTCAACTGTGGAAATTGCCACTCATTCGGAAATTCTTCAGCACGCAAGAGACAGACTTGGCATGAATAAAAAACTTCTGGTGATTATAGCAACAGTTTTTTGGGGCATATCTGTTAAAGGATTTCGGGGATCTCGATCGCTGCCTACCGTTATAATTAGTTTTAGGCATGATTTTGGGTCGAGAATTCACTTGATTTTGCTCGGATTTCGTTATGGCCAATCCTTCTGTCCTCTCTAAAGAGGAGAGCCTATCATCTTGCGGGGTTGAACAAAAGGATGACGGATTCACTTTGGGTTCCAAAACGCTATATTCTAACTCACATCTCTCTGATAAGTCATCTATAGAGAGAGTGTTGGGAAGCTGTCTGGCGAACAGTTTTAATGATTGTGGAAGTTTGGTAATAAAAACAACCTTAGCCTCGTGGTCAGAAATATTGGCTTTATATCAATGTTCCATAATTTCCTTAAAATCTCAATGGGGCCAAGGTTTGGCAAGTCTAACTGTGCGTATTTATTTATTATTTGCTCGGTTTCTGTGGGCCCTATCAAGGATTCTACTTCATTTTGTGGACCCGAAATAGGATTAGATAGCTTCTTAATGGCCTCAAGCTTAGGATAAATCCGTCGCTGCAATTCAGAAGGTAGTTTAACAAAAACCTTTGGCAGGTTTCGATGACTTTCATAATCTGGAAACGGGGAGAAACCGCATAAAGAATGGTTCGCTATCTCCATCCCAAACAGGAACATCAATATCTAAAAATGGACCTGACATTCTAAAAACCTTACGGGATCTTAAAAGCATAAATTTATAAGCAAGATGAAAATGTATAAATATACTTTAACGGAAACGCTTACCGAATAACAGCTTCCACAGTTGAAAGGGAATCTTCCGCAGTTGAATCTACTGAGCACGTCCAGTCAATTTTCGTTCACAATTTTGTACTTAAATACTAACAGCTTCCAAAATTGTCCTCTTCCATACACTGCGATGACCTTTTCCTCATCCATGGTTACACTTTCCTTCGTAGTGACAGAACTGTCGGTCGAGGGGGCGGGCTGGCTTCCTATGTCCGATCCTCTCTCATGCCCAAACGTTTGTCTACATTGAACTCATTAGGATTAGACTTTTTCTCGTTACAGATACAGATCCTTAACCAAAGTATATCTACCTGTGTTGTCTACAGACCCCCCAAACTTTCAATCATCGGAACACTCGTGGGGCTCAAATTTTGTCCATTTTTTTCTCTCAGCACTTCGATCGTTACGTTGTTGTGGGTGACCTTAACATCCCCATGGTAAACTGGAAAAATCTAACTTCTGAAAGTCACCCGCTGCTTCAGCTCTTCGCGAATAACCTACTAAATTAATTCGTACACTTCCCTACCCGATGGAACAACCAACTTGACTGTGTCCTCTCCAACAAAGAGGTGACCAATATCCAATCTCGGGAGATCTTCCCTAACCTCGATCACTGTCAGGTTTCCTTCCTTATTCCTCTTTTATCCTTTATCCCTATAGAGGGCATTCAATCAATCAGGCGATTCACCAACAGGGAAGAGTTTCGCCGACTCAGTGACGCCGTTAACTGGAGGGATCTTTTTCTCCCAGACAACCTCTCTTCATGCTTTTCCGAAGTCCATAAAATCTTATCCTCCCACTTTAATTTTGCCACCTCTATTCAACACATACACGTGACGAACAAGTTGAACGCCTTGTTTAAGGCACGCGACAACCTTGCACGCAACTCTAGACTATGCACATCATTACTTGCTCGCGCTCTCGCATTGCGATGTATTGATGAGCACATTAAACAGGTTATAAACAAACAAGCACTCAATATCGAGAGACGCATCCGCACGGCTCCTAACTCCCGAAAAAGTTCGCAGTCATCAAACACGAATTGCAAAAGCCCAAAACCTCACACAAACTTCTCTCGGTCGGACAACTCCTGCTTTGCCGAATATTTAAATTATCTCCTCGACTCCTCTACTCTCACTCCGCCTGCTGAGACGTTAGACAACAGAGACGATGAGAACCTACACTGGTTCAACATTTCACCGGACTCCGTCGCTCAAGCATTAAAAGACATAAAATCTAAACACCAATTTGATCAATATGGTGTCTCGGTTAGCATGATAGCACTTCTTGGCTGGAATCTCTACTCTCTGGTTGCCGATTTTATCAACCAATGCCTCGAAACTACATATCTTCCCCCGGAATGGCTTAATTCGACGATCTCTCCTATCCAAAAAATGGCACTTCGTCGATCTCCTCAATCTAAGATCTCCGCCCAATTACTATCGTCCCTTCTTTCACTAAAATTTTCGACAGGGTCATATACAACGATCAACATTGCTTCCTGAATGGCCGCTCCTCTTCCACAAACTTAGTCAGTGTCTTTAATCACTGCAACTCCTCTTTCTCCAAAGGTCATGAATGCACTCTCCTCTTCCTAGATGTATCCAAAGCTTTTGATTCTTTGCAATTGAATCCGCCTTATTGAGCAGTGGTATCTGCGGCAACGTCCTCAATCTTATCAGTTACTATCTCCGAAACCGATACGCAACTGTAAAAGTCGGAAATAGTCACTCGAGGCCAGCCCTTATCCGATCTGGAGTTCCCCAGGGCTCTGTACTTGGTCCTATTCTTTTCAACCTAACACTCGTGCGGGTACAGGTTGAGGAAACCTTTTCAACTGTTTAAATATGCGGATGACATGGTCATAGTATTCATCAACCGAACAGCATCTAACCTTTCCTTACCCCCTTATATCGGAGCTTTTATCCTCGCTCCATTCGCAGCATAGCAATATCGGTCTCAAACTAAACCCTGCCAAGACTCGTTTGATGCAACTCTCCTCAGATCCATTCTGTTCTCTCCCAGATGCTAATTATCTCCTTGATATTGAAATGATAGATTCGGCCAAGCACCGTGGTACCTATTTTTCAAATTCTCTAGACTTCTCCCCACACCTTACACACACTACTTCCAAACTCTTCAAATGAGCCCGTTTGATCTGCTTCAAGACTAACAACCCCACTCTCCAACTCACGATATTCAAGGTCTACGTCCTACTTCTCACTTCATACGCTAGCGAATTCTACTGTCTTCTCACTCTAGCCTCCTCGTACGCCATCGAAAAGATCTCCAGATTTATAAATCGAGTCTTCCCTCACAGCCAAAATTATCGGGAACGCCTACGCCTGATCAACCTTCTACCGCATTGGTTTACCCGTCACCTACGAGTCATTTCTTTTATTCATAAGATCACAACTTGCCTATCACTGTCCAACTTCGCTCACCCAAGTCACTACTACGCCACACACTCTAGAAACTCCTCAATCCAATCCAACCCTACTCCCAATATATTTAACAAAATTTATCTCTTTTCCAAAGCCACTAGTGTTTTCAACGCTCTTCCCACGGAAATAAAGCTCCTATTTCAGCAAGAATTTAAAAAGGCGGCCCACAAGTACTTATTTAACAAATTTCTATGCGAGACGACCAATTGGAAGCACAATTTGTTCTTTCTTAAACCATAACACATCTTCATCCCCAGGCTATTCTCTTGTTAATAGTTTCGGAGGGTGAAGTCCCTTCTGGCTGGCCTCTAATTTCCACTTTTCCCCTCTGATTTTAAATTTCTCACTCTTGACTCCCTGATACCATTTCTATTCTCATTTTTCATTTTTTTCGCATTCAAATAGATAATACTTTACCACGTTTCGCTCAACTAATTTTTTTTCCTTTTTGTTTCAGCGAACGACCGGATACTCGAAAAGTCTACTGGACCACCCGACGGTTTACATCGGACATTGATTCCCCCTCGCCTACCATCAATCATAACCTCGCTCAACGGAAGCCAGTGAACCCTGCACGAGACACAAGCTTCAATCTAGTCGACTTCATCCTAGTCAATACTACCCTATAGAAATTCAATATCCACAACAAAGAACTCCGTCAGTCGACGTCTGCTACCGGTCCGCCATCACTTTTGAACTCACACTCACATTCGTCTGTCCGACACTAGCCTACCACGTATTGATGCTCGGACCCTTCATGGATAGTACTCTAGTTGATCCTGTCTAGTCAAATGGAATCTCTCCTTTTCCCTGGATTGAACTATCATGAAGTTGATGAGAGCACTTCACTTATTCAACTCCTCCCTCCCTTGTGGTTAAATACTGTGCTAGTCACAATTTCATTCATCTCTACATATCCTACCTTTGATTTGTTAATTCAATGATACTGATAATAAAAATTTAGACGTTCAAATTCCAACTTCACATCTCCAATAGTGGTGGTGTAGAGAAAGATATCTCCTCCGACAAAAATTAACATTTGTAAAAAGGGTTACCCAGTAATTTTTAGTAAACAAATTATTACGATGACAATGGAAGAATTGTTTAGTTTTCCGTATTTTGTGCCTGAAGCATGTGACCTTCTCCGTTAACTTTTAGCAGCTATCTTGTTTCTCATATCAATTTTGATTTTCATAGTGTATTCTTATTGAATCTAGTTTGCGTTTTATTTTTGCTTATTTGGATCGTTCAGAAACAGGTTATATATTTAGGCGTAGTGTTGCTGTGATTAATCTGGAGGTTAATCATAAATTTAGAGGACACTGATAATTTGGTTCAAGAAGAGAAAACCAAATTCTCAGACTCCTATGCGCACATAATGACTGAATCGGATTTAGCATGTACGTGGCTCTTATCAGGTAATAGGACTGGGGCCTCTTCAGTAGTTCCTAAACTTGAAGCGAGACAGTGATGAGTTTATGGTAATTATCGTCTATTGAATTCGTTAACGAAAGGTGATTCGTATCCTCTACCGAACCAGAGTAATTTGCTGAGGTATATAATGGGGTATGAGGTAAACACTATGTAAGATTTAAAGAAAGCGTACTATCAAGTACCCGTGGAGGCAGAATCTACACCGCTCACCCCAGTAAAATATCCCGGACGAGGATCGAATTAATTATTATGCATGTCATTAAGTTTGAAGAATGCCAATCAGATATACTAGCATTTGACGGAGAAGATTCTTCAAGTCTGTCCATTTGCTAGAATGTACATAGATGTAATCATCATATATAGTGTTTATATGGAAGAAGGACCAGGAGCACTAGAACGCTTTTTCACCAAAGCTGAAAGATTAATGTTTAGTAGTAAATCAAGAGAAAAGCAAGTTTAATTGCTCAACTGATAAATTTCTTGGACAAACCATTTCTAAGATAGAATTAAAAATTTAGAAGAAGAGGTCAAAGCGATTAGAGAACTCAGAACTCTACGCAATTGCGTAGATTTTTGGGGATGATTAGCTACTACCGTCAGTTTATATCAGGTTTAGCTGGAATTTTAGGGTCGTCATCTCGACATTTATTTGGCGAGTGGAGAACGATCAAGAAGTTCTTGTCCATTAATCTAAGCCAAGACGACAAGTAGAGATTCTAGAGGGCCAAGAACCAGTTAAACTAGATCACCACATTAGAAACTGTGGATTAGATTAAGCCGTCTGAGCTCGTCGCAGGTGCTTATCATGTTGCCATAGGAGCAGTGCTATATAAAAAATTATCGGAATCGTTAAGCCAATAGGATTCTACAGTAGAAAACTCGAAGGACTTGAAAAGAGATATGACACGCTTGGGCTGGATTTACTAGCGGTTTAAGCTGCCGTACTACATTCGAGCACTATTCAAATGGACGTCAAGTCATGATATTGGCAGATCATAAGCAGTAAATGAGTATCCAAGGGAAGAAAATAGGCGTAATTATTATGTACTGTTTCTGGCGTTGAAATAATATATACGCGATTTTGCATTAGGCATTGCGAACCTAGTAACAAATTAGTTCAAATATGAAAGTAAAATCTCGTGCACTTTCATTTTGTGCTTATTGGCGACTTATCAATAGAAGCAGGTATTATATATTTTACCCGATATATAATTAGTGATTAATGCGGGAAAGTAGGATGGTACAATCTCCTATACGAATGAGTAAACTTGCAGTAGTGAAGGAAATTCCATATAAAGGCTGCGACTGGGACTTCAAAGCCAACTCCCTGTATGTAGTATTTATACCGAGTCTGCAATGAGAACCATCACTATGTTTGTTGCGTCAGTACCTGATGCCATCATTAGGGTACCGAAAATGTACATGGCCCAACACTATGGTTGCCAAGTTTGTACATGATGGGAACACAATTGGTTTCAAGGTATGCCAAAGTTCACAAAATTTGAGAATTAAATCTATTTCTGAACACCTGTTACTCCATAAAATCCATACACTCTGACCTTGATTGATATCAGTTATCACATTTTGCGGTAATCATTACATCATTCTATTAAATATATAACAGTTATTTACAGTTTGTGGCAAAGAACTAATATATATGAAATTATTTATGAGGTGTTGCGCTCCCCAGTAACAAATTAGTTCAAATAGAACCAAAAGGATGAAAGCGAAGCCAGGATGAACGAAAAGTGCAATCTCGTGCAAAATTTGTTTCGTGCTTACTGATGAAATATTAAGTATCTTCCCAAATAAAATGAAATAATTTTTTATTTTTGGATATTTGGTGTTATTTCCGGTTTCATAAACAATGTTCTTTTGATATTGGAATTTTTTAGAATTATCTTTGTGCATATTGTCGAAAACTTTGACTTGCCTTTGGTGACATTTTAATTCAGACTTCGTGGTGCACATACTGTATGTTATTGGCTTGAACTTAATTTTTGCTGAAAGACATTTAGCGAAACAATATTTTGATAATAAATTATTGAATTTGCAAGAAATTATTATTCTTATCGATATTACGGGAAGGATCTCAAATTTGTCTTGGTTAATAATCGTGCATATTCTATTTAAAGTTTTTTTACTTCTAGAGAGGAAGTCTGTAATAATCAGTGAGATGGTAATCATGTGCAATTTGTTGTAATAAATATATTGTAACAAATCATATATTAATATAATGAATAACATAATTTTTTGCGGGGATACAGAGCAATTGATCAAATGACTTATGAAATTAAGCTTAAGAAGTTACTGAGGGATTTAGTTGTTCTTAATTAGATTATCATTCCGCATATGTGGAATATTTGAGCCTGGTATCTCAGAAGCTCTCCTATGCTAGTGACTAAAGGGCCTCTACACTAGCAAAATATTTAACGATAAATAAACGAACATTGGTTGCCCGGGCGGTGATATCACTTACTATTATCAAGTTTACGCTCATGTTATAAATACCGAGCCCATAAAAGACATTCATTTGTTAGTATAAACGAAGAATTGCATAGAGTATAAAAGGAAATTCAATCAGTAGACCGGTTTCGTCCTTATTACGAACCCATCACGTACTGGTGAGAATTTGCCGCGGGTGGATGCCAAATGAGCTCCATCTAATAGAATAAACTAACCGAAATATATTAGTTATTATATGACTAAAAATTATGGGTGCTGTGCGGCCAGTTTGCTCAGAGGTTAGAGCACCAAAAATTTTGAAGCAGATGTGCCCAGGTTCAATCAATGTTTGCCGCAAATTCTGGTCAGTACGTGATGAGTGTCCAATAGGGAAAAAACCGGTACACAGGATGAATTTCCTTTTCGACTCTATACAATTCTAAGTTTATGCTGGCAAATTAATGTACTTAATGGGTTCGGTGTTTATATCAAGTTCGCAAATTTGATCATATTAAATATTTAACGATAGGTCAGTGAGAGTTTGAAAACGGAACGTGCTTTCAGCATCTTCCTATAATTGCTACTTAAATTGACTAGAATAAAATCAAATATAGAAAGACTTGTGTAGTGTCAGAATATCAGTTCAGTGTTTGAAGAACTTGCTGCCTTCAGTTGAACGAATTTAAGACTTTGTTATGCTAACCATTAAGTAGCTGAAATACAATGGTGAGATTTATTAGAGCAATT
>JAQBSW010007221.1:0-42348 GCA_029291075.1 Eudiplozoon nipponicum
AGGAGATTGACGATGTACCATTTTTTGGGATAGGATAAATCGTCGCATTAAGCCATTCCGGGGGAAGGTAGGCAGTTTCAAGGCATCGGTTGAAAACATCGGCGAGGGGAGAGAAGAGATTCCAGCCAAGAAGTGCAATCATCCTGACAGAGACACCATACTGGTGTTTAGATTTTATTTTTTGATAGCTTGAACGAAGAAGGCTGGCGAGAATGAACTAACGTAGGTTCTCAGTGTCTCCGCTGTCAAGCATCTCAACAGGTGGAGAGGGAGTCTAGAAGAAAGTTTAGATAATCTTCGGCAAAGCTGGAGTCGTCCAACCGAGAGAAGTTTATGTATGAGGTATTGGAGTTTTGTAGTATTCGGTATTTGATGACTGCGAACTTTTTCCGAGAGTTTGGCGCTGTACGGATGCGTGTCTCAATGTGGAGCGCTTGTTTGTTGATTACCTGTTTAATGTGCTTATTGATACGTTAGACAGCGAGAGCGCGAGCAAGTGATGTTTTGCGTAATCTAGAATTGCGTGCTTTAAACACGTTCAACTTTTTCATCGCGTGAATGTGTTGAATAGAGGTGGCAGAAGGAAAGTGGGATGATAAGATGTTATGGACATCGGGAAAACATGAGGATAGGTTGTCTGGGAGAATAAGATCACTCCAATTAACTGCATCACTGAGTCGACTAAACTCTTCTCAATTGGTGAATCGCCTGAAAGTCTGAATGATCTCTTTAGGGATGGAGGATAAAAGAGGACTAAGAAAGGATACCTGACAGTAGTCGAGATTAGGGAAGATCCCCCGATACTGAAAATTGGTCACGTCTTTGTTGGAGAGGAAACAATCAAGCTGTGGATTTTCCGTCGTGTAGCGAAGTGCACAAATTGACTTAGGAGGTTGTCCGCAAAGAGCCAAATCAAAGGGTAAGTTTCCGTAGTTATATTATGCCAGTTAGCCAGAGGAAGGTTAAGGTCATCCACAACGATGTAGTGATCAGAGTGTTGAGAGATAAAAGTGGACATTAGTTGAGCTCCGCGGATGTCATCAATTATTGAGAGGTTTGGGGGTCCGTAGACAACGCAAACGGATAAGCAGCTGAAACGAAAACAATTATAATCCTAACGAGTTCGATGTAGACAGGCGTTTGGGCATTACAGATGAATGGACAAAAGAGGCCAGACCACCCCCACGACCAGCCATTCTGTCATCTCGAAGGAAAGTGTAACAATTGATGAGGAAAGTACCATCGCTATGAACGGAAGAGGACAACCACGTTTCAACAAGAAAGCACATGTCTCGTTCGTTAGAGGATAAAAATGCTCGCAGTTGTTTGATTTTTGGCTTAAGCGTTCTACAATGATAAGAATTACTGAAAGGGATCCGTTAGACCGGGGAGGAGAATCGGGCAGGTGTTTTTCGCTGACGGCCGGATCGAGACCTCGGGCTGATAAGGGTAATTGACCGCTTGTTGACAAGAATGGAGTGGTCAGCATCAATCTGAATTTCCTTAGTCTCGCTTTTATCAGGCAGGTCAGGTAATTGGAGGATTTGAAAACAAGACGGTGGCGAATTATTTGAGCTCGAGGAGTTACTTAGGAGCAGTGATGGGGGGTTGGTAGGGGGCAAGATGTGATCGGGGGCAGAATCACAACTGTCCTGTGTGGTATCAGTGAGTTTGGAGGAGGAAGTTGTGGGGGAAGAATCGGTGGCTCGCGAGGTTGTGATGGTCCTTCGTTTTGTGTGTTTCAGGACCTCATCACCGGTCGTGATAACGACGACAATGATTTGTAACTGGTCCTGGATATTGGGGGAGGATGGCCGATGTTGGGGGTCTTTATGCGGCGTGGTCGGCTACGACGACGCGGTAAAGCTTGCGCTAGTTGGGTGGGAATGGTCTCGCTGGTTGAGCTAGTGGTGAAGTGGAGCCCTTCAAATCGAGAGGTAGTTAACATGATGGGTCCAGAGGAAGGAGCATCACCGAGGATGCCTCCGTAAAACGACCTGCATTTCATGTGGTTGCTACATCGGGGATAGGCATGTTGAGAATTATGGGAGGAGGCGGTGTCTGGATGAGAGGTCCGCGATTGTTCTGCAGTTCTTTGTAGTAAAGTGGAATCAGGCTTTAATTTGACTTTGCCTGTCGATATAAAGGGTGATCGAGATTTCAATTGACTGGACAGCCTTTTGTGGGAAGAAACCACAAAAGCACGACCTCTGTCGGAGGAAACGTCTCAGAGATGATGGAAGTTGTCTCCAAAATGACTGATTAAATCTGAAGCCAAGTCATCCTTAGAGAGTGGGGAGCGCGGAGACCGGAGGAAGAGGTTGCGTTTACTGTAATTTCATAAAGCAACCTCCCGCGCATCCCCGTTCAAGAAATCATCAGCTTGGCGCAACAAATGTGGCTGCAACGTGGAAAGAGAGGTTACCCTATAAAGCTCCTAGCAATCCCTTGACATCTGCCATCTGTTGCTGGAGGTCAGCGAGATTGGTAGGTAGCTTCTGGGTTAAAGTGATGGTGGAGGCTGGTGAAAAAGTCTGGTTCATTATGGAAGTGTGATAGAGAAACAAAGAGAGAAAAATGAAAAGATATATAAAAAATTCCGACAAGATAAAAGCAAGTCCTTAATATATGTAAAGAAATTCTAGCAAAATATGTGATTAAATTCAAAGTGATTTCCAGAGGTGAGGTCAGATGAGAAATTTAGAAAATCTAAAAATAAAAACAAAATAAAACCAGATCTCAATTCAAAATTAAGGAATTATAGAAATCCACGAGCACGGCGACTTCGATTGTTGCGCTTTCTAGATATATATTGCACCTCATATCGGGTATCTCCGCATGCTGATCCGAAATAATGACTGCTTCTACAATGCAAAATTCATGGTATCTGCATTGTGCATAGCAGGTATTATCTTCGTCCACAATACTTATAAACTTCCGCTATCAAGACTAGTTACCTTACATTTTGGAAAGTAAATTTTGTTTGAATGATGGTTGTTCGGATCTGCTTACGTCTATTTTGTCTTGTGTGTAAAATGCATCGCCTGGTGTATAGCCCGAGAGGCATATGTTAAAAATACACTACTGGCACAGCTAGAATCGTATATCGCGCGTAGGAATTTATCCGTAGTTTAGTCTTGTTTCTGCGCAGCTGTCCAATAGGCGTTCGATATCGTTATGTAATTAGCTTACAGTTTATCTGCAACAAAACTGAAACTGTGTCTCATAAGTGCCCAGCTTGAGCTTTCGTGCCAATCGAACCAAAGGCTATACCATACTTTATCACACTATTTAATTAAGATTAGGTTGGGGTAGAACGAACCCTTGCTGTCGTCTACAGTATTCAGTTGGAGCATATGCAAATGAAACGTAGTCACCTATGACGATAATTCTTCTCATTGGGCCTACTGGTAGCTTTTAACCGTCCACCTGAGGTTAGTTGTACACAGGGGTTCATTCAAATAAGGAAACTTCAGGTTGTGAGGCAATAACCGTATTGACACCTCATTGACAACTCTGGAAAATTCTGATGTGCTAGTTGTTTGAAGTAATTAACGCAAATATGTAGACAATGCACATATTTCCTTATTTCTTCAAAGATACTGAACTCTAGTTTCGCAAATGTGAGAATAATTTATCCGACTTACTCACTGAGCCTTCCAGCTGCCAACGTGCCGACTCAAAACCTAGCCTGTGTTTAATGTTAATAGTTTTACTTGAAATGTCTTAAATAATTGTCATGGTAACGTTGGGTACATCATCCGTCTTTTAAAAGTAAGATTTTGTTTGATTGATTACATTAGCCTGATTTAACTCATAATCCGTGAACGACTCTGCAGTTGACTACCATTCTTCTCAAACCAATCTCCTGATGCACTATGAAAAAAAATTTTTATGGATCTTGGTTGTGTAATGTTTGTAAAAGAACACGGACTCTAACTCCTAATTGAATTGGTGGTAGCAGTTTGGAGTATGAGGTACAAATCCTGCCTGCCTTTGCACCACGTGTGACTTCAGCAGTAACACGATATAACTTAGCTTTGGCTATATTCGCAATCGTCCGGTAAGAATGGCTTTCGTTTAGTCTTGGTGTTCAGAACTGAAATTACATTGAGTTTTGCAGCCACACATTGTATGGGCACGAAATTCAAATATTTAACTTGTTTTCCTATCATAAAAGAAATTAGATCTCCTTTGAGGGATTGATATTTAGAACATTAGTATGTAGACTGATTAATGTTTTGCGCAATTAATGGGTCATTGTTTTTTCGATCCAGGTATGTTACCGCTGTCCACATGTTCTTTCTCGAACTTTCAATACTACTAAGACATAAAGCAGGAAATTGTTATGGTTAAGAAATACTTGATTACGCGGGTGGTGGTAACAATTCTTTAAATCAAGTTTGCGAGCTTGAAGTGAACACCAATCCCATTGTATTTAATCAGTCGTCAAACAACTTAACAAAACTATACCAATCGCACGCACTGACGCGTTTTGACTTTCCGTGATCATCATCCGAGTATGACGGAAAACTGACTAGCGAGGATCAAACCGCATTACATATATAGTATAGTACCAGCATCAGCTGAGATCTTCGATAGTATGTCTTTATCAATAATTTAGAACACAAATTTAAAACAAACATCGTGGTTATCACTTGATCATTGAAATGCTGCAGTTCAAATTATCTGCTTCTCAATATTTTTGTAGATGGTCGTGTTGACTTATATGTTTTATACCATATGGAATAAGGAGACCGCACCGGTTGTTTGGAGCGGGAACACTTAAATTTAAATCTTGAAAAGGGCAATTTTAAATATTGCAATAATCATCGTGATATAATGCGAATAAGCTTGACTCTGGTAATATCTAGGTTATATACCTAGAAAATTTTACAACTCTGTGCCTCGCGAGAATCTCATGCTAAGAAGAACTAATCGAATTCCGGCTAGAACGATTTTTAGATATTTTTTATGGCAGGTACTTGAACAGAACCGTGTATAAACCCGTCCAACAATAACTTTCTTTCTAGACTTCAAGGGTTTTATTAGGGTCTCCAATGAATTATCACACAACTACACTACTGACGGTAGTGCCCTCAAGGATTCCCACTATCCATATTTTATTTCATTTACTGATGAATAAAATTTTGATCTATGTTTTACCAAATTTTCCAGATGCAGGTGTCGGAATTTATATCTTGACAATGTAGGCGATATAGTATTATGATTCGACACCAAATATACTACCAAAGCTTAGTTCAATTGATAAGCAGTCGTCGTTCTACTTGCCCAGAAAAACAATGCTATCTCAGACAGCGCCAGATTGACGTATGTAACATAATGGAGAGTTTGATATTGCCGTACAATCCTAAACGAACTTCAATCAAATTGAGTAATGTAGCAACCGATTGTCTGTCAGGATAGTGTACACATTCGCATTATAATTTTTGGTTAGAAACGCAGCGCAAAATCGTATCGAAACAACCTCAGAGGCGATATTGGTGTATATTTCTAGAAGAGTAGTGTTCTTAACTTTCTCGTTCTTAAATTAGCAGCTAACTGCAAAATTCAGTAGTGATTACGACGCTATACAGTGAAAACTGCAAGGGAGCTAAGTTTCCGATGTCGCCTTCTGTTCTACAGGCCCGTTCCCGTCTTCTTAATTCAGTAAGCTCAATACGACTAGAACTATTGTCCTTCCCAATGAAGAAGACAACATTTAACGGCTTTAATGATAAGATTTAAATACAATTTTAAAAATGTTTTATTTATAACACATCAAATAAACACAAAACAGGCAGGATTATTAGTTTTCTATATAAAACAGTAATAAAAACGATCAGGATTGTAATACATGACTTTTCATCAAAAGGTCACCAATCACGTCATGAAGAACAATCCATAATACCAACCAGAAAAGTTGTGCTGCATCTTTTCTCCAATAAAGAATCATCAAAATAACGTAAAGCAGAAATGGCTATTGGTTTCCGTACAAAACACCATTACATACCTTCACGGCTGTGCTTCTCTTCTTAAAATTAAATAGATTTATATAAACGTGAAGAAGAACGGGTAATCAGCTTCGCGTATAAAAACCCACACTGACACTATCCATTTATTCCCAATGCCAATCAATCATTAATTTTATTGGACGGTTATTCGTTTCTTAGCCGAATATACCTATATCAACATAAACCACCAGAATTGTGCTCCAACTCTTTCAACCATGTGTCATCAAATAAACACAAAGCAGAACGATAGAGTCAGCAAAACTATTGCCGCCTTACAAAATCCTGGATTGCCTCTCATTGTAATTATCAATGCTTGTTGAACCAATGCAAATTGATCCATCATTCTATAGCTAACCCGCACCCTTATTCTTTAATTGATCAACAACTCATATTAACATGTCATGAAAAATTGACTGGATTCAACTTGTGTGAATGTGTTGGGCGCACTTATGGTTTTCTTAATTGCATAAAATCCTCTCATTCGTTGGCTTCAATAGAATTAACAAATATCGATTTAATTTATTTTATCAAAGTAAACAAAAACATCTCGGCAAAGACTCAATTTTAATTCTCATCATATGCTAAACCATAACAAATCGCTGAATCGTCCCATATCCCACAGGATATAGAAGTCTAACTTCAATACTACAAGCCGATTCCTATCTCCGGAGGTACCTCTAAACAAATACGGCTAGATCGATAGTCCCCATACTGCGATCACCAATATTAATAATAAATAATAAAAATGCATTTACTTGGCAACAAAAGCCAACAGGCCAAACCGTTAAAATAGCACACCAAAGGTAGGATATGTAGAGATGAATGAAATTGTAACTAGCAAGTATTCAACCACAGAGGATGGAGGAGTTGAGGAGAAGTGCTTTCATCAACTTCAGGATAGTTCAATCTGGTGAAAAAGAGAGATTCTATTTGACTAGACAGGGTCAACTGTAGTACAATCCATGAAGGATCCGAGCATCAATGCGGGGGAGGCTGGTGTCGGACAGACGAATTTCAGTGTGAGTTCGAAAGTGGTGGCCGACCGGTGGCAGATGTCGACCAACGGAGTTCTTTGTCGTGGATAGTTCATTTCTGTAGGGTAGTATTGACTAGGATAGAGTCGACTAGATTGAAGCTTGTCTCGTGCAGGGTTCATATTATTTCGGTCGTTTATGCAGAATCCCTCAGAGGTTGCTCTAATCGTATCATCCGGCCAAGATCTAATTATCCCTAAATCCGCATTTAGGTTGTTCTTTTGTGAATATTATATTCTAAGTAAAAACAATTTACAAATATTGATTAGATCATTTCCTCTTCTGCGGCTCGACTGTTGCTAATGTAGTGATCAGCTCTCGTTGCAAAACCATAAATTGCTCTATAATTGTCAAGCCAGTCCGTCCAAACAACTTTATTTATATAATGTAGGTTGATTTCCTTCAATCGTAGATGTAACTGATGAAATTTGGCTAAATTAACTGCCGCCCAATATCCATAAAGAAGTCCGCACATGAGATTATACTTTCCGTTCATGCTGCCTTTGGTTTATCCTTCTGGTCACAACTGAACTAATTTGTTACTAGGTTCGCAAAACCTAATACATACTTGCATATATATTAGTTCTTCGCAACAAACAGTATTTAACTGTTATATATTGAATTGAATGATGTCATGCTTACCGCGAAATGTGATAACCTATATCGATGAAGGCCAGAGTGTATGGTTTAACTGGAGTAACAGGTGTTCGGAAATTGTTGTAATTCTCAATTTGAGTGAACTTGAGCATAAAATTTATATCCATCAGGTTGGTATCATGTACCGACTCGGAAACCATAGTGTTAGTATCCGGTACTTATCGATTTAAAAAAAGGTATCAGTTAATAACACAATAGCCATAGTGTTAGTATCCTTTACAGACTCGGTATATATATTATATATAGTGTGAGTTAGCATTGAAGTCGTATTGTCGTTGACTTTAGATTATGTTAGCTTCACTATTACAGGTTTACACATACGTCTAGGATATTGTACCGTCCTATTATTCCACATTCTTCTACCAAATATATAGTGGTTAAAGGGCGTACTACCGGCTCCTACTGATGAGTCGCCAGTAAGCACGAAACGAATGTGCATGAGATTATACTTTCCGTTCATGCTGCCTTTGGTTCATCCTTCTGGTCACAACTGAACTAATTTGTTACTAGGTTCGCAAAACCTAATACATACTTACATATATATTAGTTCTTCGCAACAAACAGTATTTAACTGTAATATATTGAATTGAATGATGTCATACTTACTGCGAAATGTGATAACTGATATCGATGAAGGCCAGAGTGTATGGTTTAACTGGAGTAACAGGTGTTCGGAAATTGTTATAATTCTCAATTTGGGTGAACTTTAGCATAAATTTATATCCATCAGGTTGGTATCATGTACCGACTCGGAAACCATAATGTTAGTATCCGGTACTCATCGATTTAAAAAAAGGTATCAGTTAATAACACAATAGCCATAGTGTTAGTATCCTTTACAGACTCGGTATATATATTATATCGTGTGAGTTAGCATTGAAGTCGTATTGTCGTTGACTTTAGATTATGTTAGTTTCACTATTACAGGTTTACACATTCGTCTAGGAGATTGTACCGTCCTATTATTCCACATTCTTCTACCAAATATGTAGTGGTTAAAGGGCGTAATACCAGCTCCTACTGATGAGTCGCCAGTAAGCACGAAACGAATTTGCATGAGGTTATACTTTCCGTTCATGCTGCCTTTGGTTTATCCTTCTGGTCACAACTGAACTTATTTGTTACTAGGTTCGCAAAACCTAATACATACTTGCATATATATTAGATCTTCGCAACAAACAGTATTTAACTGTAATAAAATAGGAAAATGTAAACATGTAGAGAGTGCTAAATAATGGAACAACCAAGCAATTGCATGCATACCTGTAGTTAAAGCTCAATTGTTGCAACGTTCTTAATATATGGATGCGGTAAAAAATGAAAATATATAAATTAAAATTGTATTGTAGAGTCCAGATTTGACGGTTAGAGTCAGAGGCGAATTTTTGGGATAGGAGCTATGTTTCCGCCGGAAGAGCGTTAAATACACTTGTGGCTTTGGAAAAGAGATAGATTTTGCTAGATATATTGTGAGTGTAGTTAGATTGAATTGAAGAGTTGCTATAATGCGTAGCGTAGTAGTGAATTCGGTGAGCGGAATTTGACAGGGATAGGCAAGTTGTGAACTTATGAATGAAAAAAATGACTCATAAGTGTCGGGTAAACCATAGTTGTAGGTTAGACAGAAGCAAGCCTTCCCGATAATTCTGACTGTGAGGGAAGACATACTTTAGAAATCCAGAAGAAATCTGTTAGGTGGCGTAGGAGGAGGCTAGAGTGAGAGGGCAGTAAAATTCGCTAGCATATGATATGAGGGATAGGACATAGACCTTGAACAGTGTGAGTTGGAGGGTGGAATTGTTAGTCTTGAAGCAAATCAAACGGGCCAACTTGAAGAGTTTCGAAGTAGCTTGTTTAGGAGGTGGGAAGAAGTCTATTGATTTAGAAAAATAGATACCAAGATGCTTGGCCGAGTCAATTATTTCAATATCAAGAGGACAATTTGCATTCGGGAGAGAACAGAATGGCTCGGAGTTAAGTTTCATCAGACGAGTATTATCGGGGTTTAGTTTAAGACCGATTCTGCTAAACTGTGAGTGTAGCGAAGATAAAAGCTGAGTGCTAAGAGGTGAGAAAGGGTTGAGTGCTGTTGTGTTACTGAATACTATTACCATGTCATCTGCGTATTTGTACAGCTTGAATAGGTTGTCCTCAACATGCGTCTTTCGATGATGAGCGCTTGTTAGTTGATTACCTGCTTAATGTGCTCATCGATACGTCGGAGTGCCATAGCGCGAACAACTGATGATGTCCGTATTCTAGAATTGCGTGCAAGGTTGTCGCGTGCATCAAACAAGGTGTTCAACTTTTTCGTCGCGTGAATGTGTTGAATAGAGGTGGCAGAAGTAAAGTGGGAGGATAAGACATTATGGACATCAGAAAAACATAAAGAGAGGTGGTCTGGGAGAATTAGATCACCCAAAATTAACGGCATCACAGAGTTGGCTAAACACTTTCCAATCAGTGAATCGCCCGAATGGTTGAAGGCTCTCTCTTGCGATAAGGGATAGAAGAGGAATAAGGAAGGATACCTGGCAGTGTTCGAGATTATGGAAGATCTCCCGAGATTGAATATTGGTCACATCTTTGTCGGAGAGGACACAATCGAGTTGGTTGTTTGTCCTGGTAGGGAATTGAACAAATTGATTTAGTAGGTTGGCCGCAAAGAGCCGAAGCAGCGGATGATTTTCGGAAGTTAGATTTTGCCAGTTAGCCAGCGGAAGGTATAGGTCGCTCACAACGATGTATTGATCGGCATGTTGAGAGAAAACAGTAGACATAAGTTGAGCCCTACGAGTGTTGTCGATTATTGAGAGATTTGAGGGTTTGTAGGCAAAGTAGACAGATAAGCTTTGGTCTAGAATCAGTAGCTGAAATGAAATAAATTCTAATCCAAGTGAGTTAGATGCAGACAAATGTTTAGGCATGAGAGAGGATCGGGCATAGGCAACCAGACAACTCCTTCGACTAACAGTTCTGTCATTTCGAAACAAAGTGTGACCATTGATGAGGAAAAGATCATCGCAGTGTATGGAAAGGGACAGCTACGTTTCAACAAGAAAGCACATATCTAGCTAGTTAGAGAATAAAAATTCTTTGTTTGATTTTGGCGGCGGGAGCGAAACCACTCGCTGATGAGAACGGAGTGATATGCATCGATCTGGATGTCCGTAGTCCCACTTTTGTCAGACGGGTGACGTAATTGAAGGATTTGAAAGCAGGACGAAGGCGGGTTATCTGGGCTCGAGGGGTTGATCGGAAGCAACGTTGAAGGGGTGGGAGTGGACAAGTTCTGACCAGTGGCTATGTCTCAACAGCCCTGGGTGGTGTCAATATGGTTGGAAGAGGAGAAAGTTGTAGGGGATGAATCGGCAGCCCGAGGGGCCGTGAGGGTCTTACGTTTTGTCGGTTTCAGGACCTCTGCACTGGTCGTGATATCGGCTTTACGTGAGGATTTAGGACTTGTGCTGGAGACTAGTGGAGGGGATAAGTTATTGGGGGTCTTTATGCGGCGGGGTCGCCCACGACGACGCAATATTGCTTGGATGGAATTTGGGGTCATGCTGTATGAGCTAGTGGTAAAGGGGAGCCCTTCAAATCGGGAGTAGTTCAGCATGATGGGTCGAGAGGAAGGAGCGTCATCGAGGAGGCCTCCGTAAAATGATTGGTGTTTCTTTGGGTTGCTCCAGCCAAGATACGCATGTCTAGTTTCAATGGAGGATGAGGTGTCTTGCGGTGATGTACGATCTTGCTCTGCTGTTCTCTGTGACAAAGTGTAATCACGCTTTAATTTGACTTTTCCGGTCGAAATTAAAGGTGATCAAGATTTTAGTTGATTAATCTTGTCTTTGGACAGTCTTTTTTGGGAAGAAAGCACAGAAGCACGACATTTAATGGAAGAGACCTCTTTGAGGTGGTTGAAATTATCTCCCAATTGATCAATTAGATCCGAAGCCAGATCCTTCTTTGAGAGTGGGCAATGCGGAGACCAAAGGAAAAGGTTACGTTTACTGTGATTTCGCAAAGCGACCTCCATTCAAAAATTCATCGACCTGACGAAACAGATGTGGTTGCAAGGTGAGATAGGTTACCAGATGGAAGAATGTGATAAAGAAACATATAATAAAAGAATATATATATATATATATATATATATTTATTTATTTATATATATATGTACGAAAATTCCGACGAAATACAAGTAAATCCTTAAAATACATACAAATTCCAAATTTTCAAGTTTCCCAAAATGCGATCAAGGAAATCTAGAGAATCTAAAAAAAATTAAAAAACCCGATTTCCAGTTCAAAATTATAAAATTATAGAAATCCACGAGCACGACAACTCCGGTTGTTTCGCTTTCGTACAAAGCAAAAAATTGGTAAATAATATTTAATGTCGACATTAACGGCTGTTTCTCTTTGATTTCTTGCAAAGGCAAGTGTGTTACCTTAAATAGCACATATTTTAGCTGTATTAAATTTTCGTGTTAATGCCACTTCAACTTTCTTTTGTGCTACTCGGTAAACTGCATCCTCCTTAAATTGGATGTTGAGGTAGACTTCTTCCTTTTCTGATCCGAAACATATCTGTTTATATTTAATTCTAATAAATGCGATGTTGATTTTGAGGCACCATTTGAATCGCTATTTGAATAAACAGCCAACTTATAACGTATTGATTATAAAAATGAGGTCAAAACTGCTTTAGTTGACCAGGCTTCAAATTTGATAACGACCAAATGCGCAGAACAGCATGTACTGACAAAGCAAAACTTAAATGCGCTTAAATATATCATCAGAATTGCAGACATAAAAATAATACGGGTTGATAAAGGCAAGAGCGTTGTTATTTAATGGACAAATTGGATTACTTACAAGATGGTAAACTTGATGATTGACAATACAAAATTAACGCGTCTAAACGATAAATCAGATGAAATAGACAAAGCGGAGCGCAAGGTAATAAAATAAATTAAGATTTTTATAGATGCCGGTTTAATTGATGATACCATGCACAGAAGCTCAAGCCAACAATGTACAAATTGCCAAAAACACAATAACGTTGTACTATGAGACAAATATTATCAATGGTCAATTATCCGTTTCATGCATATTCTAAATAGTTAGTTCGTACACTGAAACAATTGCGCAGCTCAGCAGAATCGGTCTCAAACTAAATCCCACCAAGACTCGTCTAATGAAACTCTCCTCTGACCTATTCTTCTCTATCCCGGTTGCAAATTATCCCCTCGATATAGAAATAATAGATTCGGCCAAACACCTTGGTATTCATTTTTCAAAATCCATAGACTTCTCCCCACACATTACGCACACTACTTCCAAACTCTTCAAATGGGTCCGTCTGATCTGTTTTAAGACTAACAACCCCATTCTCTAACTCACGCTATTCAAGGTCTACGTTCTGCCCCTCATTTCATACGCTAGCGAATTCTACTGTCCTCTCACTCTCGCTTCCTCGTATACCATCGAACAGATATCTTCCAGATTTCTAAAGCGAGTCTTCCCCCAATGCCAAAATTATCGGAAACGCCTACTCCTGGCAAATCTTCTACCGCTTTGTTTTACCCGTCATTTTCGAGTCATTTCTTTTATCCATAAAATCACAACTTGCTTACCACTCTTCACCTTTGCTCACCCGTCACCACTACGCCACACGTTCTAGCAACTCTTCTATCCAAACTAACCATACCCCAACCTATTTAAAAAAAGCTATCTCTTCTCCAAAGCCATTAGTGTCTTCAACGCTCTTCCCACGGACATAAAGCTCCTACCCCAGCTCGAATTTAAAAAGGCCCGTAAGTACTTCTTCAACAAACTACTATGTGATAAGACCGATTGGAAACGAAACTGGTTTCTTCTCAATCCATAAGGTTTCCTTCACCCCAGGCTATTATATTTACGGACTTCGGAAGGCGAAGTCCCTCAGGCAGTCATCTGATTTTTCCACTTTACCGCTCTGGTTTTTAACCTTTCATTCTCGACCAACTGATACCAATTTTCAGCCCATTTTTGACCCCATCATATCCATATAGTGGACACTTTACTACATTTTGCTCATCCAATTCTTTCCTTTCTTGTTTCAGCGGAAGACAGGAAATTCAACAACCCTACCGATCAACCAACTGTTTGCTTCGGATATCGACTCCCCTCATCTTCCTTAAATCACAACCTCGTTCTATGGACGCCAGCGACCACTGCAAGACTCACTAGCTTCAATCTAGCAGACTCAATCCAGGTCTATGCTATGCTTCATCAATTAGATCTCCACGACAAAGGACTCCATCGAACGACGTCTACCTCAGTTCCGCCATCATTTTCGATCTCACACTTGAACTCATCTGTCCGGACCCAACCTATCCAGCTTTGATGCTCTGAAACTTCATGGACTAACTCCGATTGATCTTGTCTAGTCAAATGGAACTTCGCTTTTAATTGTTTTCACCAGATTGAACTATCTTGATGTTAATGATAACTTTTCCTTTCATTAACTCCTCCCCCTGCTATTAAATACTTTGCTAGTCACAATTCCATTCACCTACACATATCCTACCCTTGATTTGTTATTTCAATGGTCGGGCCAGTTGGCCTTTGATGCCAAATAAATGTATTATTATTATTATTATTATTAACTACATGGTAATTATACGGTTACCGATTCTTTTGAGTTTGCAAACAGAATTCAATATAAATGCTAATAACAAGATTACACTGTCTTTTGATGTTACGGCATCCATTTAGACACAAATTTCCAACTAACCATCTTAATTCTGTCATTACTGAACAGACACCACACTACAAGGGGAGGTTGTATTGAAATAAATATTTCGAGCCCTGTCCGCGGCAATTTCTGGCCAGTACATGATGAGTTCTTAATAAGGACGAAACTGGTCTACTGGATGACTTGCTATTTCAACACTATAAAATTCTTAGTTTATACTGACATGAGTAAGAAAATAATGGGTCAGGTGCTTATATCAAGACCGAAAACTTGATTATAATAATATACTGAATTATCGCCTTTAAATCAATTTATTAGAGCTTTTGTATGTTTACCTTGACTTCTTTATTGAAAATGAGGTGGTCCTTCCAGCTGGATTTCGTTAACTGCACCACAGGTAGGAGAGAACGAGTCCGACTATAGGGTCCAGAAACTATGCAATAAACCTTCGTTAAGGATAGCTGAACAACCTTATTGGTTTCTATTTGTGTACGCAGCGGATGGGGCTAATGTAGAGGCTCTTTGGTTACTACCATAAGAGAGCCTCTGAGATGCCAGGCCCGGATAACCCATATATGTGGTATGATCATCTAATTTGGAACACTTAAGTTCCTCTGAACTATCTTTTAAACCACATTCCTTAAGTCCACTTGCTAATTGCTCTGTATCCTCAATATTTAATAAGCCAGCCATAATATTAGAACAAGATTTCTAGCAAGTTATATATTATAAGAATAAGTAAGCTCACTGAAATACACTGATATCCATAGATGACAGAACGATGCGGTGGTGACCTTGAAAACAAATATCCACGTCAATTACCTGAAGCAAATTTGAGACCCTTCCCAATAATGTGTATTAAGAACGATTGATGGATGCAAATTTCAATAATTTATTAACAAAAAGAACTCCGATAAAACCACGCAGTGCACCGTACGTGCAACTCAACAACTCAGATAAAACTCTTTTCTCATCATTCACCAACACAAGTCAAAACTTCGAAAATATGAACAAAAGAAACTTCCGAAAAAATTTACAATATTTTTTTAAAACACAATATTGTTTTACGAAACCAGCGATAACATCAAATGTCCAAAAATAAAATTTGACTTGCATATATTGTCGGGTAGAACGCAACGACCGGAGAGGGCGTGCTTGAGGTTTCCAAAAATTCCTCTAATTTTAAGGAATATCGGGTTTCATTTTGATTTATTTTTAGATTTTCGAGATTTCTTGTCTTATTTCATCTCTAGGATTCACCTGGAATTTTCTTACAATTTTTTTTGGAATTTGCCTTCAGATACCAAGGACTTATTCTTAGTTCATCAGATTTTCCTGTTTCTTATTGACATTATAATACCCGTTCTTTTTCTCTCATTAATACCAACTCTTTTCCTCTCTTTTATCGTAAACTACACTATATCTGCTCTACTATCTGACTCTACCATGAACCAGATTTCATCACCAGCCCCAATCTCCCCGTTCTTAACTTAAAAACTTATCTCCAATCTTGCTGACCTCCAGCAACAAATGGCGTATGTCACAGGACTACTTGGAGCACTGACTGGCAACCTTTCAATCTCCACCTTACAGCCCCATCTACTACGTCAGAGAGATGCGTTTTTGAATGGTGTAGCTAGGGAGGTTGCCCTACGAAACCACAGCAAGTGAAACCTATTTTTATGGTCTCCTCGCACCCCCCTCTCAAACGACGATCTGGCCTTAGATCTCATCAGTCAAATAGTGGATAACTTCAGCCATCTTAAAGAGATCTCTTCGGGAAAGGGTCGCGCTTTTGTTCTATCCTCGCACAAAAGACTGTCAGACGGTGACCTTCGTCACCTCAAACTGCAATCGCCCCTTTTATCATCTGGAAAAGTCAAATTAAAGCGTGACTGCACGCTACTACAGAAGACTTTAGAGATAGCTCAGACCCCTCAGCCGGACACCACTCTCCCTCCTGCAGCTAATCAAACCTTTCCAGGCTGGAGCAATCAAAGAATAGCCGCATCACTTTACGGCGGCATCCTCGGCGACGCCCCTTCCTCCAGTCCACTCCTGCTGACATCCTCCCGATTTGACGGGCTTCCCTTCACCTATAGCCCATACTCCACAACCAGTCCCCCCACGCAGTCTCAAGCTTTATCACGTCGTGGCCGACCACGCCGCGCAAAGCCTCCAAATAACGCACCCTCTCCTCCAATTTCATCTGCCAGATCCAAAACCCCACGTCATGTCACTTTGGCGACGGATGCTGTGGTCCAGAAACCGAATAAACGTAAGGCGCCTAAGGCCAGCCCCATCTACTTCAACTCCCTCTTCCGAAAATCTCATCGACCCCACTCAGGACTCTTGCGTCTTAGCCCCTGATCAATTGCTGTTCCCGTCCACCCCCCAACGCTGCTTCAGAGCACCCCCTCGAGCCCAGATATCCCGCCTCTCTTGTTTTCAAATCCTCGAATTCCCTCACCCACCCGACAAAAGTGAGACAAAAGAGATCCAGATCGACGCTGACCACTCCATCCTCGTTAACGAGCGGTCAGTCACCCTCATCAGCCCTCGATCTCGCCCTGCCCGCAAGCGGAAAGCCTCCGCACGCTTCTCCTCTCCGGTCTCAACAATGGCAGATCACTTACGCCCAAAATCAATCAACTGCGAGCATTTCAATCCTCTAACGAGCTATACATATGCTTTCTTGTTGAAACTTGGCTGTCCCCATCTATTCACTGTGATACCTTTTCCTCATCCATGGTTACACTTTTCTTCGTAGTGACAGAACTGTCAGTTCTGGGGGCGGACTGTCTGCCTATATCCGATCCTTTCTCATGCCCAAACGTTTGTCGACATCGAACTCTCTAGGATTGGAATTTTTCTCGTTTCAGCTACAGATCCATAACCAAAGGATATCTACCTGTGTTGTCTACAGACCCCCTAACCTCTCAATCATCGACAACACTCGTGGGGCTCCACTTCTATCCACTTTTTTCTCTCAGCACTCCGATCGGTACGTCGTTGTGGGTGACCTCAACCTCCACATGGTAAACTGGCAGAACCTAACTTCTGAAAGTCACCCACTGCTTCTACTCTTCACGCACAACCTGCTAAATCAATTCCTGCACTTTCCTACCCGATGGAAAACCCAACTGGACTGTGTCCTCTTAAACAAAGAGGTGAACGATGTCCATTCTTGGGGGATCTTCCCTAATCTCGATCACTGTCAGGTATCCTTCCTCATCCCTCTTTTATCCTTTATCCCTAGGGAAAACACCCAACCATTCAGGCGATTCACTAACTGGGAAGAGCTTCGCCGACTCTATGACGCCGTTAACTGTAGGAACCTCTTTCTCCCAAACAACCTCTCCTCATGCTTTTCCAATTTCCATAACATCCTATTCTCACACTTTAATTTCGCCACCTCTATTCGACACATACACGCGACGAATAAGTTGAACACTTTGTTTAAGGCACGCGACAACCACGCAAGCAACTCTCAACTACGCACATCCGCTCAGCTCCTAACCCCCGGATGAAGTTCGCTATCATCAAACACTAATTGCTGCAAAAGCCCAAAACCTCGTATATTAACTTCTCTCAGTCGAAAGACTCCTGCTTCGCCGACGACTATTTGACTTATCTCCTCGACACTTTTTTCACTCCAACTCCGCCTGCTGCGATGTTAGACAGCAGAGACATTGAGAACCTACGCTGGTTGAACGTCTCACCGGCTTCCGGCGCCCAAGACTACCAACCCCATTCTCAAACTCACGCTATTCAAGGTCTACGTCCGACCCCTCATATCATCCGCTAGCGAATTCTAATGTCCTCTCACTCTCGCCTCCTCGTACGCCATCGAAAAGATCTCCAAATTTCTTAAGCGAGTCTTCCCCAATGCCAAAATTATCGAGAACGCCTACTCCTGGAAAACCTTCTACCGCTTTAGTTTACACGTCACCTTCGAGTCATTTCTTTTATCCATAACATCAGAACTTACCTATCACTGTCGAACTTTGCTCGCCCAAGTCACCATTAAGCCACTCGTTCTAGCAACTCTTCTATCCAATCTAACCACACCCCCACCATATATAAAAAAATCTTTTCCAAAGCCACTAGTGTCTTCAACGCTCTTCCCATAGACATAAAGCTCCTACCCCAGCATGAATTTAAAAAGGAGGCCCATAAGTACTTCTTTATCCAAAGACACGTCCACGGATGTCAACGTTAGTTATTCGTTGTTGGTAATCAACACAGGCTATACTTCTCAAAGAACGATGATCAAATGCCTGTAAGCGTCTCAAATCATCAACTCTAAGAGGCCAAGTTTCACTAGCGTATAGTAAGACTGCGCGTACAGATGCATTGTAAACACGACCTTTAAGGCAAAGTGAAATATTAGTATTTCTCAATAAATGACGAAGGTTTGAGAAAGCTACTCCAACTTTCGCGTTCGTATTCTCACCTCGTCGGTCATATTGCCTAAAATATGTAAACCTGTCGACTATGTATAGATCTTCATTCTGCAGTCGCAACGTTGGAGTGAGTGGTTGGTGATCCCACAACAGTATCTTAAATTTAGAGGGTGCGAATTTCATACAGAAAGACCGAACGTCTGTTAATCTATTCAAGATGGCTTGGGCAGCATTGCGATTGTCGAATAATAGTACTATATGATCCGCATAGTCAAGATCGACTAGTTTATCGCCCGAGAGAACTTCAACTCTAGCATCTTGAATGTGTGGGAGTGTTTTTCAAAGTAGCGTCGATTAAAATATTTAACAAAAAGTGGGAAAGTAGACCACCTTGACGAACACCATTGGCGGTTTTAAAGGTGAGTTAATTCACTGTAGATCTTAACGCAACCAGAAATATTTGTCTATAGAGATCGTATAATATTAACAAATGTTTTTGGCACATCGCTATTCGACAAAATATCGAAAAAAACATTGCGATCCACCGAATCAAATGCACCCTTGAAGTCTAGAAAGACTGCTATTGTGGGACGGTGATGTCTCTGTTCAAGAACTTGCCTTAACGTAAAAACATTACCTGTACAACCTCGTTCTGAGCGTAATCCGGCCTGTTATCTACTGTTTCACTTGTAGCGCTAAGACGATGTAGGATAATCGAAGCATATAACCTAGACACGACCGGAGTCACGCTTATACCACGATGGTTATCGCACGAATCACGATTGCCTTTTTTTAAGATATGAATGGTAGTCGATTCATTCCAATCAAGTGGTACGGTTTCCTCATTCCATATAGTATGAAATGGTTTGGTCAACGCTCCTGAAATTATATCGCCACAATCCACAAACAATCCTGGAAGCCAGTCATCGTGGCCTGTGGCTTTACAGCGTTTAAGAGATAGGATTGCATCGTCTACTTCTAACTCGGATGGTTCTTCGGAACTAAAATTCCACACTGTTGATGCAGACATGCTTTCGGCAAACGGAAATGACGTGGATGGCCAAGAGAATTAATCTTTGAAGTGTTCGGCCCACCTATCAAGGCGACTTATTTCATCGGTTATTAAATCGTTGTTAATATCATTTATTGTTTCACTTACTTTTAATTTTCTCGGATCTGTTGCGCAATTAAGTTGGAACAAACAGCAACCATTATCTGACGCAAAAGCTACTTCCATTATTTCAGTCTTTCTGCTCCAAAAGTTTTCGAGATCGACTTTTAGACTTCGCTTAAGTTGGCGTCTTATATTGCGACGAGTATCGTTATGAGTCGAGCCAATTGGAATTTGGCCTTTTATTTCGAATATCTCCATAGATTTTACAGAGAGCCAATGATTATTTCTACTGGGGCCTACAATGCCACATACAGTAGTACCTGCATTGTGCATAGTGGAACTTATCTTGGACCAAGGTATATTCGGATTTTCGCCATCCGAACACTTAGATTAGCCTCTAGAATATTTTCAAAATTTTGTTGGAAAGACGGTTGTTCGAGCTTGTCTACATCTATTTGGGGTCTATTCGTGCAAATCTACAACGGTTAAGTGCACATGCCGAGTCGACATGTGTTCCAAAAAGAACGACAATCCTGGATGCAATCACACCATCAATACCTAATTGCTACATGATCTATTTGGGTCCACCATTGTCCGGGTGCTGGAGGCGACATGTGCGAATACATGCCCAGCAATCAATCAGTTTTATCCAGGACGCCATTATTAGATAAAAATCTTCATATACTTACACGCTAGACAACACAATGCGGGTGAGTAGTCTGTATAAACAATATTAGGCCGTTAATACCAGTGGCGAATATAAAGAATACAATGTAAATCAAAAATTCGATCCGCTTACACTATTGTCATTGAAAACCAAAGCGTTGATGTCGTGGATCAATTTTCTGGCTTTTCGTGAATCCCTTTGGTATAATATCATTGATCGCATGTAATGTAGCCTAAAGAAAATTTATATCACAAGTGAAAACTGTCCCCATTCTATGAATGTATATCATGACGCCATTATTCCACAAGTTTAGGCCCGTTTACCTTTGGAAATTGCGGTAAATAAATATTTCATTTCCTTCTTAATTATATTTCCCCTGCACCTAAAAAATCCGGGAGGCTTTGCAATTCCTGACGCTTATTTAAATATTATGCGGTGTCAATCTGGTATCACACAGATTGCAAATTCTGGATTGAATTCCAGAGGTCAGCACGCTTCGTTTCACAAACTGAGCGAGCGCGTATCCCCGTGGCAGAATGACGGCGACTAATACGTCGGATCTGAGCGTATTATTGTTGAGCTTCGGTGTTAGAGATAAAAAATGAAGACAAGCTGGGATTTCGTTAAGTCTTTCCTTCATAGCGCTAGGAGTAAATGAAATCAACTGACAACGAAAACCACTGAAAATCAAACACAACTTATGGGACATGAACAATAAAATTACGGATGTCAAAACTGACCTACTGATGCCATTAGAGAACACTTCAGTAGCCCATGGCAGCCCGACGTTTGCGACTTCTCTGGTAGAACAGACCGAGCGGTATTTTGAACAATCCGTAAAATTCTCCCAGAAAAATTAATGGCTGCGCAAAGGAAATTGACTCGCCCGTCCACAGATAAAATGAATATTTTGAATCCACAACTTTTTAAAATAGATCGAAACGCGGCAAGTGCCAAAATTTAATTTATTTAGACTCAGTAGAGTGATATTAAAATAAAAATACGTTCGAATAGTAAACAATGGTATATTTTAAAAAAAACAATGAGTGCACAATTCTTAAATGTAAATGCAAAATTAGTATGAATAATACGCAGATGAATATCGACAGCCTTAGTAGTAATAGTTACTGTCATCCCCCACACCACAGCCACTGCTTCGGAAGTTACTGCTGGTTTGATAATTTCCATAGCTATCACCTGTAATAAAAATGTAATAAAGCAAATTTTTTATCATTCATAAGCGCACATTATTGCAAAAAAAAACTGAGGTTCCAATTCTATAGGTCAAGTTTGCGAGCGTTCAGTAGTTTTGTTTTGTTCGACGGCTGGTTAGATACAATGGGATTGGTGTTTACTTCAAGCTCGTAAACTTGATTTAAAGAATTGTTACCACCACCCGCGAAATCAATTATTGTTTAAACTGATTTTCATCGATAAGCACACAAATGAATTCAAAAAATAAAATTACAAGTTAACTCATAAGTAAACATAATTAATGGACAAACATACAACTTAGACACCATCTAGTAAAATAAATGTACCAGATGAAAAAAGATCAAATAGAAACCAAATTACCACAAGGCCCCATTCCACCACCGAAATCCCCTCCAGAAGCCATCGGCATACCACCACTACCACCTCCATTATTATAGCCCATATCACCGCCCATAAATCCATTGCTTGCGCCACCATCTAAACACCCCATCCCTCCCATATTACCCATACCAGAACTGCTTCCACCCATATTTCGTCCGCCGCCCCCACGCATTCCTTGATTCGGCATAGATCCGCTGCCTCCACCAAATCCATCAAAGTAACAATTGCTTCCGGCGCTAGTATTTCGTCCGCCAACACCACCACTGCCTCCAAACCCGCATCTAGAATTCATTAGTGAACCACAATCAGCACCACTGTATCCAGGAGATATATAATTGCCGTTGTATCCATCCGGTCCATCTGAATGCATGCCAGGCTTTCCGAAGCCTTGCTGCGACTGATTTGTCGAATTCATCGCACCACCACCTCCATACATATTTCGGTCCCGAGAACTGCTGAAGCAAAGATCGCCTGGGCCGCCCATGCTACTTCTACCAAAATTATTTGAACCAGAATCCATTGGTCCTCCACGTCCAGTGTTCATTTTTTGCATGCTATCACGTGGTTGACGTCCGCCAGGACCACTGACACCTGCAAATCCCATTCCACGACGATCTGGCCCATCGCGAAAATCATTATTCTGACTATTCATATTGTTACGATAACCCCGCGGTCCATTGTCAAAACCCATTTGCTGGGGTCCACACGCTCCGTTCATATGGTGTGGACCGCCGCTATTCATTTGAGGCGCATTGGTAATTTGTGGTCCCATATCATTCATCTAAATGAAAAATGAATCTTTATAAAAAGTATTTCAAAATAACTATCTATAACGTTTCATATCATTAAAACTTACACTACCTTGAAAATGGCATTACCTGTTGAGTAATGGTATTCATACTAGAAGAATTGCATTAAGTAATATTACTGTGAACAACAGCTATATTTCTAAGCAATCTGCATGTTTGCGACGCTGCAGAAGTTGCGCTAATATGAATAAATTATTTTCAATTAAATAAATTTGTCTCAAACTTACATGCGCGACTTGACCATTATTATACAAATATTTGGTTGAAATTGT
Organism: Eudiplozoon nipponicum; assembly: GCA_029291075.1. Taxonomy (NCBI): domain Eukaryota; kingdom Metazoa; phylum Platyhelminthes; class Monogenea; order Mazocraeidea; family Diplozoidae; genus Eudiplozoon; species Eudiplozoon nipponicum. The sequence continues at coordinate 23,311 of JAQBSW010007221.1, forward strand.
GTTCACAGCGCTAATTAAGCAAATTAAACATTAACTGTAATACGTAAATAAAACTTACTCGTTTCATGGCCATGCCACCACCCATAGCACTGCTTCCCATGCCCATAGGTGTAGAGTTGAGGAAAAGCTCAATGCATCTGGATCCTATCTTTTCTCCGTCTTTTTTCATCACCTCTTTTGCTTCATCATGACTCGCAAAATCCACATCAGCTATCCCCGCCGGTCGACCGTTCTTCATCAAATGCATTTTTTAAATAAACGAACAATTAAAAATGAAACATTGCCTATTCAAGCAGTATGTATGTTAGTATACTTATACAAATAGAAAATATTCGTAAGAAAATCACGCCTTCAGTGTTGTTTTTCATTTATAAACTTGCAGGATAAATTGCTGTGGCTTATGTCATCGAGTAACGCGAAGCATTTACAATTCATACAAATACACGAAATATCGTTTAGCATACCGGGGCAAATCGCAGCTGTATGTTGACTGGTTGAAGAGGCGCTAAAAAGGCGTTTATCTCATTCATACTAGCAGAGAACGGAAGATTGCGCATTCTAACTGAATGACCAGTTGTACTTCCGAAGCCGTCAAACTGCCCATTAGCTACGCCAACACCGGTCATCGACACCATGCCTTGCTGCTGCGGTGGAGGTACCATTGAAGGTGTCCCACGCCGCTCATCCATGCGTCCACTGACACTATTGCCCATAGGTGACCAATTGTCGCCTACTTCGGCTATTCCGCACGAGCCTATGTTGAACGCATAAAATAACAATAGACAGACCAGCACAAATCCGGCAAACACTTGAATAAATAGTTTATGAGTATTATAATGTATTATAGTATAATGAATCTCTAAATTTGTTGTCTGGCCAGTCTGCGTTATTAAGTTTTATAGAATTCTGGTCAGAGTAAGGATAGCATTAAGCTTTAATCTAAGACTAAATTTCCTAATGGAAAAAACAAAATTTCGCTTCTGAAATGTGAAAACATGGTGTTTATTTAATAATGAAAATCACCGAGCAATATGGTTGGCAACCGCGGTAGGGCAACCTTCAATATTTTAAAGCTAACCTACAAATTATTTAATGTTCTAAACTTGAACGAAAGCTAATGCCACACTCTCAAATAACGCAGTGAGTCAATAATATAAAATAGAAATAGAACGGTTTCGAAACGAGGTTACCACATTTGCTTAAATCTGCTATTTTGAGTATTGTGCTGTCTATAGTTGCCTGAGTGTTGTGGTGGAAAATTGGCATCGAAACGTCGCCAGTAAAGAAAGATGTGATAGAACCGCATTTCCATTGGGACAATTACAATCCCAGCACGATCGAAGACAAAAAGGAAATGAAAATTAAGGTCAATCGGATCCATGTAAAAACGATTGCGCAACACTAGAAACCGCGTACGCAAAACTCGACATTGGAAAATATGAAGCTGGCACTCCGCAATTAAATTTCAAGAAATACAAAATTCTGTGAATTTGTAAATAAAATTTTAAAATACAGAAATTATAACTAACCACGCATTTCCGAGCCAAAACGACCGGACCCCGGACCACCGCGACTTTCGTTCATTCCATTCTGCGGTCTAGAATATGGACCTGGTCTGCCTGCAGCAACTCCTTGCATGCTTCTGCTTCCTGTGGCATTGAATGGACCGCTTCCTGGGAACATTCCTCCGTTCGGACCACCACGATACGGTAGAGGACCACCCATATTCCCATAGTTAGAGGGTCCGAAATCTCTACTACGATTTCCACCCATCATAGGGCCCATCATTCCACAAGAACTCTCTGAGAAGGGTTCAAGAAAATAATTGACATTAAAATGTTTGGTTGGACATACAGATACAATTTAAACTAACATTAAAAATGCAGAATCATTTAAGATCACAATTCAAATAACTTACGGTTAATATCTCTCTGTCGTTGGATCGCCATATTAGCTTCTTTCATTGTACTCTCAAATATTTCAATATATCTATAAACAAATAAATATTTGATAAATAAAACCACAATTTACATGTATAGAGGAAGATATTTCTCCTGACAAAAATTATTTACCTTTTTCAGGACAATTACAAAAATTATTACTAAGCAACGTCTTTTATGCCAATATAATTCAGTTATTACAGAAGACAAATAAACGCGTAGTAGAATACTTATGGAGAATAGTTGAGTTTTGTCTGACGCGCGTGATCTCCCTGTTGACTTGTAGCAGACATCTTGGTACTTTTATCAACTTTACCATTTTTGATCCTAACAAAATATTTCTGTCAAAACGAGTTTCGTTTCGCATTTGTGCATATTGGAATCGCGTCAAGAGGTATACAGTGTCAATCAGTGAGACGGTGATTATACGCACTAATAATAAATATCTTGTTATAATGGAAAATAGCAATAAATTTGAGGATAAAGAGCTGAGAAACGTAGTTCTAAGCTACATGATCATTCCGTACATATGTGGTGTCCGAGTCTGGCGTCGCAGAGGCTCTCCCATGATAGTGACCAAAGAGCCTCTACACGAGAAAAAAAATTATATCTTTATTTCCTTAACTTTAACTGCAAATAGTCTTTGTGTAACTCGTCAACATGAAACCGATATCATGCCGAGTCGAAAAACTTAAGCTAATTAGAATTAAAGACAAAAGTAAAACATCCTAGCTCCCACGCCTTGGATGAGCAGTGCAAATAATCCAAATAAAGTAGCCACAAACAGGTTCGTCTACCAAATTACGTCTTATTCCAGCAAGATTATACATCAATCAAAAGATATTTTACTAAGAATACATATATTGAGATCCCATTCATATCATTATAAATTTATAAATTGCTAAAAAATCCCACTTCTAAGCAATTTTCCATTAGAGATAATAGTATATCACTTTTTTAAAACTAGCTAACATAAGTATCATTTTTTGTGATCCACAGTTCAAGCAATAACCAAATAAATACAAATTTCAAAATCTGAGAGAACCCCTCCAGTTTTTGTGCTACTTTTAAATACTTTATTAATTCAAGGTTGGAGCCCTTAAAAAGAATAAATTTTCTCTACCATACTATAAACTGTGACAATTATGAAGTTGTGGTAAATATAGTTTACTGTTCCATTTATATTTACTGGTAGATATCCTAAGCATACCTTTCTTCAATAGATAATTGTGTCATGTTTGTGTGAGTCTGCACGCGAAGACTCAGCGAAGTGAAATTTCACTTATCTAATAACACCCACACGATTCGTTAAATAAGCGTGCGCCATGTCCGTGAGTGCGTTTGCTTATTGTTAAATGTGGTTGACGGAATGTGGTTGAGCAAACATGCAAGACGCGTACATCGATTTTCGGTCACTGAAGTAAACTGGCTACTGTGATCTGGGCAGATATTGTTCATCAACCTTTGTTTGCAGATTATCTAAGAGAAGGAAAACGCTGAATACAAACCATTCTCACTAGAAACGGGCGACCAAATGTTCTTTTACAGTCCACATATAACCATGAACGACTTAGTTATTTGGTAGTGAAACATTAGCCACTTTTGGTTTTTGTAGGGCTCTGCATGATGAAGATCCAGTTACATACAATTAACTTTACGTGTACACTCATATAAGTAGTACTAAATGGATTAATATCAATTACCTTATGCACACATCAGTCCTATTTTACAAGTGGCCAAAATAAATGCAAAAATGATTATAGTAAAAGCGTAAGTACGCTCTTTTTAACTTAATACTTATTAAAAAGTTCTACACTCCGTGAAGAACCTAAGTCAATAAATACAGTACGATAACCAGTAACAGACGATAAAATTATAAGACGACTGGTTAAATACAACGGGATTGGTTTTTAATTCAAGTACGCATACCTGATTTAAGGAAACATAAAATTATTAAAGAAATTATTAATTAATTATCCCTCGCAATTTGCAAGTTAATGGTAATCCAAAGGCCTTAATCTTTTATTTGATACTTGCAGCCTTCTGTTCCTACATTAAATTCGTGCTGTATTATAAATCTGGCTTATAAATTTTACTGCGGCTGTGTCATTCATTAGATCATCTCATGATTTAATTTCGATAGATTCTCTGAACAATCTTGTCGATTTATTGCAACCACATACTGATGCACATCTGCAACCACCCTAGATAACTTTGTGCTGCCTCTAGTTTATGAAGTGCTAGATCAGATCTATTGACATGCCCATATTTGCATGTTCTATTTCTACCCTAATTGGACACATGGTTTCATCCACATGAAGTTAGTCCTTACATGGAATTTCGCACACTCCTGATGTGTTTAATGGTCCAGTTTTTCTTATTAGTTGAAATTTTTTGTGCGTAGGGTAATCATTCTTTTTAATTTAGTGCGTGTTGTGTTCCAATGTTACTCAGAAATGGTCATTATCATCGCGAACTCAGAATTAAACAGTTATACGAAGCCTGGAATCGGAAAATGATTAATGCGCCTACATGACCAATTGGAGTAACAAAATGGCCTGCTCTCATTTACAATCCAGTGGATCGCTATATAGTGAACATACTAAAAACAGAACACTAACCAAAATACGCGTGGAGCTGGAGATATTCTAGAAATATACTAAATATTGCAGTCACAATTATAAACTATGCTTTCCTAGACGTTTGTAAGATTGTTATTCTTAACCAGAAGGACTGCATAACCAACAGATAAATATTTTTTACACAAACAAGCACCTGTGCCCTATTTTCTCCATATGTTTCTCCTTTGCCCGAGCTAGCATCTCCGCAGAAGTGAATTGTACATAAGCCTCGCCGGTAGAACGCCCCATATGATCGATGAGCAGCCCGATTCCGTTTGGAGCTATATCGAGACCTGGACCCGCAACAACCCATCCAAGAAACAAAGAAAAAGTAAGCAATATATTGAAATATAAAAAAAGTTGCACTACTGTAACAATAACAATACCATCACTTAGCAAAATCAAGGTAGGGAACAGGTGCACGATGCCCTACGACCTTAATAAAACCAAAAAGTTAAACTATTGTCTACTGTGCATACATAAACTGATAATTAGATGACCCGCATGATGGAATCCGGAGAAGCATATGCCAAAATGTCACGATGAGTCAAGCCCTCAAATTGAAACCTGTTTGTCATTATCAAAAATTTCCGACTAACCATTTGACCCTTGGGTGATGATACGGTAGGATGTGAGGTAACCACTATCGCGGTTAATAAGGTCTTGTCAAGTGATGGTTAGCCACTACTTCTAGCAATTCCAACCATTCTTTATAAACGCCTCGGTGGATGTGATATTAGTCTTTAAATAGTGTCAAAACCGATGCAATCGACGTCCCAAAATAGGCTTTTGACGGTAAATATTGCTAAAGATCGACCAGCAATGGCTTCTAAAACAAATTAAATAAGGCATACTACCCTTTCTATGTGCAAAAATTAAAATAAATTTTAACCGATACAAGAACCTTTTCTTTCTCATATACTTCTCAAGTATCTACAAATGAAAATCACTTTACATATAAATTGAAAGGCCTAACAGAATATGGAAATATAACATAGAGTGCGAAATAATGGAATAATCAATCAATAACATGCATCACCTCCAGTTCAAATTCAAAGCGTGAACATGATTCTACTGTTTGTATAAATCAGAATAATTTGGTTATCCATAAAGCTTTGTATGTAACTAACACCATTCTGTTATTGCACTTAATAACTATCTTAAATGATACGTCTGGAGAACATACGCCTGAGATTTCAACAATGTTGCGTAAGTGCAGGTGTATTCACCATTTGATTTAAAAGAGGCGTTTAAGTTACGATGTTATTTCATTAACCGATCGTCCTGCGTAAGGTGATCGACAACTTGAGCATGCATATTGGTAAGTAACATTTGATGTCGACATTAAAGTTTGTTTCTCTTTGATTGCAAGTGTATTGCCTTAAATAACACAGATTAGCTGTATTAAATTTGCGTGTTAATGCCACTTTTTGTGTTACTCGGAAAACTGCATCCCCTCTCAAGTAGGATGTTGAAGTTTTATTTCTTTTCTGGTCCGAGATACGTGTTTTTGTTTACTTCTAATAAATGTGTTGTTAATTTTGAAGCCACATTTGAATTGCAATTTGAACAAACAGCCAACTTATAACTTACAAGTATTGATTATGAAAATTGGTTTAGGGCTACTTCAGTTGACCAAGTTCTACACTTGAAATCGTCAAAATGCGCAGAACAGCATGCACTGACATACATTTAAATGCGATTTAAGATTTCAGACATCAAAATAATAAGCGCTGACAAAGTCAAGAGCGTTGAAATACAATGGACAAACCCGATTACTTACAAAGGATGAAAAGCGTGTTGAATGACAATACAAAATTCACGCGTCCAGACGAAATACCAGATGAAATAGACACAATGGAGCGCATAGTCATGAAAGAAATTAAAAACTTGTTAGATGCTGGATTAATTGATGAGACCACTGTACAGAAGCTCATGCCAGTTAGATCACCTATACAAGCAATGTTTGGATTACCAAAAGCACAAAAACGTCTTATTACCAATATTATCAATGGTCAATTCTCCGTTTCATGCATTGGCTAAATGGCTATTTTGCACAATGGAATCATAGCACAAACTACTAGGTAACTACTTGAATATCGATTCCTTTGAGTTCATACGCAGGATTCAATATGAATGTTACGTTTTTGTTCACAAATGTTCCAGATGACGAAATAACTGACACAGTCCAATCGGTAGAACGAGACGTTACAATCTCCGATACAAAGTCACATACTATGCTAGCTAATCTCATTATGCACGAAAGACGTAGTTTTATTTTAATGGAGGCATTTATAAACACACTGATATGTCAAAAAGGAGCTCCCTACCTCCAATGTAGGCTGAGAAACTCTTGGGCCATCTGGAGAACGCACCATTAAGAAATGATATAGGCAAATGTGCGTAACAAATACAGTGCGTAGATATTTTCCTTGTTCTTAAGAACGTCACAATCGCGAACATTGCCTCAAAGTTTCATAAAAGCACAACATTGATTTCACGTCAGAGCACATACAGATGATTTCTCTATGCTTACATTTTCCAATCAATGTATATATTGAAGAGATGTACGTTTGTAGATGCTTAAAGAGATTGATAACGATGCAGATCTTCTATTTGATAAGATTTCTTTTTCTTTTTGCACATAGAAAGGGTACAAGGAAATTACAGTTTCTAAAATCAGATAGAACAACAGTAATACATCGGAAAATATACGCCGAAGCTCAGTTTAGCATAATCTTGGGTATCTCAAAAGTTAGCGATGTTTTTATTTCCGGATCGTACCAGATGGATACTTCATGAGAACACATAATGATTCTTTCCTTTCAATAGCATTGTCAAAGTATTCGTGATCAACAAAAAGGACGAATGCCATTGATCTTGAACCGATATTGCAGGAACCACAACAATCTTCGGCGAATACGACAATTCTCTAAGACAAATTATTGGACCGCATAGAACACCACCAGAAAATACAAATAATTCCAAGTCATTTTAAAAGCGCCTATAATGAGCCACATAACTGAAGTAGAATAAGACAAAATCACACTGCGAGAAATAATCTTGTAGAATCAAGTAACCCACGATAATATGAATAGCCAGTAGCCATCGCATGCAACTTTGCCCATTACAAGTTATCCTCGCAGCAAAGCATTAGCAATAGACATATATCAATTAAGCCGATACACAAAGCAAGTTTTGAGAACTAGCATGCCATCACAAGAACAGTATCCGCAATGATTTTCATGTTGGGAATAATTGAATGTGCATAACGGAATTAACGGAACCGACGTGGTATTAACTTTCCTGTGTAGAGGCTCCATCCCTATTAGCCTTTACACCCGCATAAGAATTTAATTCGGTTGGATCCATGCTGGTTTATTATTCCCATAAGCATTACATTTTTATTCATCCCAGATACCTCATAATCACTTACCAAACTCGTGCATCGGATTAGAATCGAACAGTTCAGTAACCTAAACCATAATGCACTGCATTAACCTCTAACCGAAACAACCAGACTGAAAGGTATTAGTACACATTGCAGCTCACATCTACGTATTCATATTAAGCGGAAGTGGAAACAGGTCGTGAAAAACACATGCTTACCATTGAAAAATGCAAATATTTCCTTTTTATCTGTATCGTAGGGTAACCCTCGTAGTCGAACAACGTATTCATGCAACTCAAAATCATTATGCATGTTCCGACCAAGAGCGCAATTCATTTCTTCTCTATCGGACTTAAAAACTAGAATATTAAGAATTTGAATTCAAACCTTCAATATACCGTCTCCCAAGATTCTCGCGGTGTAGCCTCAAGGCCTTCTCGAGTTCGTCGTGCGATTCTAATTCAACGAAGGCTTCGCCATTTGCTCGACCATTAGGTCCCTGGGGAAAGAATACACCCCTTTTATCGTTGTTTAATTTCACTCCTGTATGTTCGATAAAAGTGAAAAGTACCTTTAAAAAAGTCGACAACATCATCAGCTCTTGCAGAATACGGAAGACCACGAATTCTCACTATAGGACACGATTGTTTTTCCGGCATTGTTAGCAATACACAGCGACTAAGATGGCTGCAGAATATAATTTAAATAAAGTGTCGCACAGAAACGAAGAAATTATAACGTCCCAAGAGTCCCCAGTGTAACTCTGCGGAGAAAATATTCTAGTAAAACTTGTAGAATGCTCCCGAGGTAACGTAAAGTGCTGAACTGTAAATAAAAAGACCCTGAAAAGAACCCTTATCATATTAAAACCGAAATGGTCAGTTAACTGCCTTTATAAAAATTAACTGTAACGACACAAATTAATTGCCGACATATTGCGTAAATTAAATTCAATTTTATTTACGTTGCACCAACGAGAAAAAAGCGAAACTTGCCGTTAACCAATAGTGTGCAAGTAGACATATATTACTATGGCATGGCTATTTAAGCACGAAAATTCACCATGCAGTTCAGTTGTCGCATTTGCCTTCTGCTTTGCGTTACGTGTGCGTGCTGTCGGCTGTCATTACATACGCTGGTTATTGGATTGTCCTCACCAACAATTTGCAACATCGTGTTGCTGTACAATCAGCGAGACGAGCCAGTTAATGCAGAACTTCAACGAAGTTTCCACATCGAGATTACAACGCAACAACAGAAGGAACCACAGCCAGAGTCAATCCGAGGCTCTAGAACATCTTCACACTGAAGGATCTCTCTCGGCATTTGCCGGAGAACGCACGACCGGCCCTGTTAAGGGCCACTTATCAGAACAATAACTCTATATCCATAGCACTTTAACCGAGTTTATAACGTCGTACGGCATTTACTTGAAGCCGGGGCGTTTACAAAATTTGCGACCGCGCCAGGTTATTGAGTATTGTAATGCTTTTTTTTGGTATAAATAAAATTGACTTTCTTTTTCATTTATTTGGGATAAAAATAGATTAACATTTGCGTTTACGTCTTCTTTACTCTAGTCGTGGTCTTCTGGGAATTTTGTTGGGTATATGTTCGTGGATTTCTGGTGAATTTTTTTGGGGTATATGCTCTACGTACAAAACTGCACCGTACGTACTCGACAGGCTCAATTGCGGAAAATTTCAATTTTTGGAAGCAGTTACTGTGACGTGTTTTGTGAAGGAACTAATTCATCTGTTTTCTGCGCTCATCCAACTGCGGGAGACCTTCAACTGTGGAAGCTTTTTGTGGGTAAGCGTTTCGTTAATGTATATTTATACATTTTCATATTGCTTATAAATTTATGCTTTTAAGATCCCGTAAGATTGTTAGAATGTCAGGTCCAATTTTAGATATTGATGTTCCTGTTTGGGATGAAGATAGTGAACTATTCTTTATGCGCGTAGACTCCGCTTTCTCCCCGTTTCCTGATTATGACAGCCATCAAAAACTGTCAAAGGTTTTTGCTAAACTACCTTCTGAATTGCAGCGACGGATTTATCCTAAGCTTGAGGCCATTAGGAAGCTACCTAATCCCATTTTGGGCCTACAAAACGAAGTAGAATCCTTGCTTGGGCCCACAGAAACTGAGCAAATAATAAATATATATGCGCAGTTAGACATGCCAAACCTTGGTCCCATCGAAATTTTGAGGGAATTACGGAAACGTTGGAATAAAACCAACATTTCTGACCATGAGACTAAGGTTGTTATTATTAACAATATTCCAGAAGCATTTAAACCATTTGCCAGACAGCTTCCCAACATTCTCTCTATAGATGACTTGTCTGAGAGATGTGAGTTAGAATATAGGGTTTTGGTACCCAAAATGAATCGGTCATTCTTTTATTCACCCCCGCAAGATGATAGACTCTTCTCTTTAGAGAGGACAGTGGCGAATATGGCTGAAGTTCTAGAAGGATTGGCCATAACGAAATTCGAGCTAAATCAAATGAATGCTCGACGTAAATTCGTTCCTAAGCTCAATTATAACGGTAGGCGGCGATTGAGATCCCCGCAATCCTTTAACAAATGTGCCCCAAAGAACTGGTGTTATAACCACCAGAAGTCTTTTTATTCATGCCAAGTCTGTCCATGTCGTTCCGAAGAATTTCCGAATGAGTGCCAATTTCCACAGCTGACGAAAAGAACAACAGACTACAGGCGCAAGTGTGTATCAGGATCGGGAAACACCTGGCGCACGAAGTAGTAGACCGTACTTTCTGCGCATCAACGGCATCAACGGCGCCACAGGGAAGAAACAAACTACAATCCGACATCCCTTTCGACTCTTTTCGTCCACGCCGAATTTTTCACATAGAGAGCCAAACGGACAACGCTGGTTGCAATCACCAGCCTACTTGTTTGCATGACCCGGCCAAACAGCCCAATGAGCTTCTGCACCTTCTTGATTTCAAAACTGGCGAAGAATTTATCGTAGACACAAGTGCGGCAGTCTCAGTTCTCAAGGGTGATTCAATGGCCGAGATGTCGCTAGGCGTTCTTCTCGCAACAGCTACAGGCGAGCTCATACCAACTTATGGCTGCCAATACCGCACACTCAACATAGGTCTACGACGTAAATTTTCCCACAATTTCATCATTGCCAAGGTCTCACATAATATAATAGGCCTTGATTTCCTTCTAAAATTTCGGCTCATTGTTGATCTTGCCAATCGAAAGATCATCGACCCCTCCACAGGAATTGAACAACATTTTTGGACACTTGCCTCCGAGCGTTTGGAGTTACAGGTCATTCAGCCAACCCCAGTGCATCATTCAGCAGAGATATCAGCAGCTCTTCAAAAATACAAGTCGCTTTTCGATCTAAACAAGTCAGAGCTACGAGTCTCCAACACGATGCACCATATCGTCACAGAAGGACAACCTATTGCACTCAAAAAGCGACTACTGGCCCCTGCTAAGCTGAAAGCTGCCCAAGAGGAATTCTCAAGGCTTTTGGAAGAGGAAATCATCAGACCATCGAAAAGTTCATGGGCGTCACCACTGCACTTAGTCTCCAAAGCAAATGGATCGTACAGAGCCTGTGGAGATTACCGTAAGCTAAATTCAGTGACAAAATCTGATGCATATCCTATTCCACATATTAACACCTTACTTGAAAAACTCAACGGCAGCAATTTCTTCTCAGTAATTGACCTGAGACAAGCCTACCATCACATCCCGGTAGCACCAGAGGATATCGAAAAAACTGCAGTCATCACTCCATTTGGTCTTTTCGAATATCTTTACATGCCTTTTGGACTTAGGTGTGCTACACAGACATTTCAAAGATTCATGGACAACATACTTCGCGACGACTCTGCTTATTGTATGTCATATCTCGATGACATTATGGTATCCAATCCAGATTTAGTATCTCATGCGAAGCATCTACGAAATGTCTTCTCACGCTTATCCAACCACGGACTCAAGATTAATTGTGACAAGACGCAGATTGCAAATACATCCGTTGACTTCTTTGGGCATCGTATCACGCCACAAAGTATTCAACCGTTGCCGTCAAAGGCGAATTCAATCAAGAATATCAAGTCACCGAGGACTGTTAGCGAGTTGCAGAAAATCCTGGGAGTACTAATCTTTTATCGCAAGTTTCTTCCGGGCCTTTCAAAACAACTTTATCCTTTGTGCAGGCACCTGTGGAATCGAAAAGGACTTAGCAAGAATTCCATCATTGCTTGGTCATCCGAAGACGAGGAATTACTTCGACTCGCCATCAACTCGTTAGCAAATGCCACAATGCTAACACATCCACATTTAAAAAACCATTTCTACTCACGACAGATGCTTCTGAATTCGCTATTGGAGCCACGTTGGAACAAGAGATCGACGGAGTTCGGAAGCCTATCAGTTTCTATTCGCGTACTCTCCAACCAGTAGAAACGAGGTACGACACTTTCGGCCGAGAACTTCTCGCCATCCACGACGCAGTGCGCCATTTATCAGCATCATTGGCAGTAGCAGATTTGTTGTTTTCACAGATCATGCACCACTAGTTAGCGCACTTCAAAACGCAACTTCATCTATCGCCAAGTACCCTGCCAGAGTGGAAAGACAGCTTTCTCGTCTAAGCGAATGGCAATTTGACGTCTTTCACGTCAAGGGCAAACAGAACTTCATTGCAGATGCCCTTTCCAGGCCAGACGTCTCTCTACAACCACCTTCGCCGTCACCATTCACTGTCAACTCCGTGGCACTTAGTGAACCTGCACTAACGCCAACTCTCCTGCGAACTGAACAACGCGGTGACATTCACATTCAAAGATCAATAGCCCGTCACCCAACCAAGTTCATATGCCGTCTCTGTGAAGGCTTACCAATTGTTTACTTCATGTGTACGTAGCCCAACAAGCCAGATCTGCCAACCAGCCTTCAGAGAAAAGTTTTCGATTCAATTCACTCAATTTCTCACCCAGGAAGCCAAGCGACTCTCCGGCTTCTCACAGATCGTTTCTGGAGTCACAGACTTAGGCAGAACGTTAAACAATGGGTCTCCGAGTGTGCTTTTTGTCAGAAAAACAAGATCACATGACACATTCGTTCTAAGTTGCAACATTTTCAAACTACTTCTCGCCTAGCCATAGTCCACATCGACATAGTTCATCTGACAAAGGTTCAAGGTTTAAGCTACCTTCTAACTATGATTGATAGATTTACACGATGGCCTGCGGCATTACCTCTTGGCACCATTTCGGCAGACGAAGTAACTAACGGTTTTATCTCTGCATGGATATCCAATTATGGTGCTCCCAATGAGGTCATCACGGACAGAGGCACTTGCTTCTCATCTTATCGTTTCAAAACCACCTTGCGGTACATGGGATGCATCTTACGCCAGACGACTGCCTACCATCCTCAAGCTAACGTTATGGTAGAACGGCAACCTATCCTCGTCCATTAATTGCAACTGGGTCGATGCACTACCTTTAGTTCTGCTGGCCATGCGTTCTCGTACTCGAGAATCCATTAAAACGTCTGCGTCACAACTCTTGTATGGCCTGGATCTACGCCTGCCTAGTCAGCTCTCACGTCTACTACCGGCACAAGATGACCCACAAGACGAAGCTACCCGCCTTCGACTTCATTTCGGTAACATGTCTGAACAGCAGCCGAGACATACGCCTCCTTCAGTTTTCGTTCACCCACAGCTCCACCGCTGCAAGAGAGTACTCTTTCGCAACGACAATGCTGTTGCACCACTAAAACCGAAGTATCGCGGTCCGTACCTGATTTTGATCAGACAACCAAAATACTTCATTATTATGCAAGGCGTTACACCGACATCAGTAAGCATAGACAGTTTGAAACCGTTTATCAAACCGCCTGATCATGAGAGCGTTTAACCTTCTACACACGTCTCAGGCTCCGTCTGTCCACAATCTCAATAGCCTGCTTAGTATAACGAGTAAATGATTATTTTTAACATTAATAGAATAGAATAGAATATCTTTATTTGGATTCAAACCACACATGTTCCACCAAATAATAAAATGTACAATATAAAGACATATCACATCACATAAATATGTGCAATTAGTTGTACTGTTCAATTTAACAGCATCAGAAAGTTCAGCTGTAAAGAGTGATAGATTCTTCATCAAAATTAGGAAAATTTAAGGTATAATTCGAGTATAACATTTTGTAAGAAAAAAGGGAACCATGACTAATAATTGATTGTATGCATTGTTGATTAACAAGATGATATAGTGCATAACATTTCAGTTTTAATAATACAAAATTTGAAGATAGAATCTCGAGAAATTATGTTGCTGAAAAACAATTAATCCTGTCCTTTATTTTACCATGAGAAAGTATTATCATAATCAAAATTAAAAATATCAGCAGGATTGAACATTACGTATCAAATTTTTTTAACCTTACGTTATTTTTCGCATTTATCTCACGTGGCATAAACAGCTTTTCTTAGCTAACAATAGTGTAGCATTTTTGAACAGTTCCTTGGTATTATGCCATCTCTGAGGCAATGTTCTTGTACATATTTTTATGCAGTTACCTTTGATTTTAATGTATATATTTTTACATTATAATGTATTTCTCACACATGACATCACACTGCCTATTTTGGTATGACCAGCTACATGGAGCTAACGCTTTCGTGTAGCAACACTATGTAGTGATCAGCTTCATATCATGGTACAGGCCACTTTCAATGCATATCTCAACTTTATCAATTGCACAAAGACCACTCTACAAATATCATGACCACAACGTCGAGCACTCTAGCTCCTTTGGTCGTATACAAACACATTGACAACGATCCAACCTGCTTAGGTTTTAACTTAAACTTGGCAAATTCAGAGGCGATTTACCTCGAAATCTTCACGCTGCGGCTCCCAAATCTTACACTGCTCTATTTTGCCTCACGTGGTATGACCGACCACTAGAGCTAACAATTTTTGTAGCAATTCCTAATGGTTACCAGGCATCATATCATTGTTGAAGCAACCAACAAGCATATTTAAGCCCAGCACTTATGGTTCATCATATTTTTGCTTAATTTGGTTCGAACTCTGTCATGCATTTCTTATCTAGCCTCGCAGAGAGGAATTTTTTCCTTTTTTTCAGAGAGGAAAGTGTTGTAACGACACAAATTAATTGCCGACATATTGCGTAAATTAAATTAAATTTTATTTATGTTGCACCAATGAGAAAAAAGGCGAAACTTGCCGTTAACCAATAGTGTGCAAGTAGACTATGGCATGGCTATTTAAGCACGGCAAATTTACCATGCAATTCAGTTGTCGCATTTGCCTTCTGCTTTGCGTTACGTGTGCGTGCTGTCGGCTGTCATTACGTACGATGGTTATTGGATTGTCTTCACCAACAATTGGCAACATCGTGTTGCTGTACAACCAGCAAGACGAGCCAGTTAATGCAGAACTTAAACGAAGTTTCCACATCGAGATTACAACGCAACAACAGAAGGAACCCCAGTCAGAGTCAATCCGAGGCTCTAGAACATCTTCACTCTGAAGGATCTTTCTCGGCATTTGCCGGAGAACGCACGACCGGCTCTGTTAAGGACCCCATATCAGAACAATAACTCTATATCCATAGCACTTTATTTGAGTTTGTAATGTCGTACGGCATTTACTTGAAGCCGGGGCGTTTACATAACCAATTTTTTTCTGATATTTGAAGTTAAGGCTAGTTTCTTTAAAAAAATATGTTTTTTTAAAAAAAATATTGTAATTTCTTATTAAATTGTGGAAATTTATGGTTTTTCTTTGTTTTAGTTAACAGTGATACCGATTGAGATTTGGTTCAGTGGTACGCCATTCCTTTTTACTGGTATATACACGTCTGATATCCTGTATTTGAAACTTTACTGTTAAATCTTGATAATAAATTATTGAATTGACCACAAAATATTATTCTTATTGATATAACTCGAAGTAAGTCAAAGTCGTTGCGCTTTCAAGTAAATGCCGTACGACGTTTTTTCGACTCAATTCATACAATTTCTTACCCAGGAAGCAAGCCGACTGTCCGACTTCTTACAGATCGTTTCTGGGGTCACACGTTCAGGCTGAACGCTAAACGATGTGTTTCCGAATGTGCCATTTCCAGAAAAACATGATCATTCAGCACACTCGTTCTAAGTTGCAGCATTTCCGAACATAGTTCATCAGACAAAGGTTCAAGGTTTCAGCTACCTTCTAACTATGATTGATTGATTTACACGATGGCGTGCGGCATTACCTCTTGGCATCATATCTGCAGATGAAGTAACTAACTGTTTTATCTCTGCATGGATATCCCATTATGGAGTTTCCAATGAGGTCATCACTGACAGAATGCACTTGGATCTCATTCGATCGTTTCAAATCCACCTTGCTGTTCATGGGATGCAACTTACGCCAGACGACTGCCTACCATCCACAATCTAACTCTATGGTAGAGAGAATGCATAGGGAACTCAAAGCTGTTTTTAACATCCTCGCCCATCAATGGCAACTGGGTCAATGCACTACATTTAGTTCTGATAGCTATGCGTTGCCATACTCGTGAATTCATTGAAACGTCTGCGTCACAACTCTTGTATGGCATGGATCTACGCCTGCCTATTGAGCTTCCACCTCTACTACCCGCACAGGACGAACCACAAAACGAAGCGACCCGCCTCCAACTTCATTTCGGTAACTTGTCTGAACAGCAGCCGAGACATACTCTTCGTCCAGTCTACGTTCACCCGCAGCTTTACAGCTGCAAGAGAGTTCTCGTTCGCAACGACACTGCTGTTGCAGCAGTACAACACAAATATCGCGGTCCTTACCCGATTTTGCTCAGAGAGACAAAATACTTCGTTATCATGCAAGATGCGACACCGACATCAGTAAGCATAGACAAGTTTAAATTGTTTATTGAACCGCCTGATCCTGGAAGCATACAACCTTCTACACACGTCCCAGGCTCTATCTGCCTACAATCTCAACCTGGCAATATATTTCTTTCAATAACGCATAACTAATATTTTTTGACATTAATTTTTCGTTATTCTACGAATCAAATTTTTAACTTTATACGCACCACTTGCACCCTATGTCACGCAACTTGACCTTTATGAATCCACATGATTCATTTTTCTTCTCATTTTCATTTGTCTCACGTGGTATAACCTTTTGTTCTTAGCTAACAATTGTGTAGCTATAAACAATAATTGATTGCTCGGGTAATGGTAAAAATTCTTTAAATCAAGTTTGCGAGCTTTAAAGTAAACACCAATCCCATTGTATTTACTGTCAGTCGAACAAAATAACAAAATACTGCCAGTCGCAACGCACTGACGCGTTTCGACCTCCATAATCATCATCAGAGTACAAACAGCAAACTGACTCAGCAAGCGAATTGGCTGAATTAGTGTTTAATTCAAGCTCGAAAACTTGATTTAAATAATTTTTTAGCATTTTTGAACAGTTCTTTGGTATTATGCTATTTTTGCGGCAATGTTCGAGTACATTTTTTTGTCGTTACGCTTTGATTTTCATGTATATATTTTAACATTGTAACGTATGGCTCACACCTGAGCTCACACTGCTTATTTTGGTATGACCAGCTACTTAGAGCTAACACCTTGTGTAGCGACACTAAGTAATTATCGGCTTCATATCATGGTACAGGTCACTTTCAATGTATATCTCAATTTCATCAGTTGCACAGTGACCACTCTACGAATATCATGATCAAAACGTTGAGCATACACTAGCTCCTTTGGTCGTAATCAAACACATTGACGGCGATCCAGCCTGCCCAGGTTTCAACTTCAGTGGCAATCTACCTTGAAATCCTCACGCTGCGGCTTCCAAATCTTACACTGCTCAATTTGTCTCACGTGGTATGACTGGCTACTTTACTTAACAATTTGTGTAGAAATTCCTAGTGGTTATTTGACATCATATCGTTGTTGTAGCAACCAATAAGCATACATCAGCCTAGGATTTGCGGTATATTTTTTAAAGCTATGAGCAGAATAATAACCAGTTTCTTAACTTGGTTCGAACTCTGCTCTACATTTCTTATCAAGCCTCGCCGAGAGGAATTTTTTTCTTTTTTTCAGAGAGGAAAGTGATGTAACGGCTCAAGAACAATTCGACGACATATTGCGGAAATGAAATTAAAATTTAATTTACGCGGCACCGAAAATCATATGCGATATTAAAGACTGTGTTAAAGATTTTCGTCCATGCCAATTGGCCAAAATCTTCCTCTATACGCATTTCGAACTTGAATATTTTAAGTTTTTCAAAGCTCGTTTCAAATTCATTCATGTTGACTTCATCGCCTTACCTGAATTTCATTGGATGTGATACTGCATGACAATATTTAATCGTTATACTAGATGGGTTGAAGTAATTCCGTTAAGTGGCCATGACGCAGAGATTGTGACATATCCGTTAGTGTTCCACTATATGCTAAAATTTGGTGTCTCAGATTTTGTAGTAACTGATCAAAGTGCAATCAGGACGCTTACTAATCAATAGAGCTTAGGATACTAGACAGTGGATGTGACGAGAACGATGGTCTTGAACCTTATATTCAATCGTCTGGTGGAACGCGTACCTTACGGGTTGAAGCCTGCGATAGGCACTTCGCGTGAAAAATCCGACCGGCTTACAGCACAATCATTGGTATTACAAGGTATGTGCTATCAGTATCGCAAAAGTATAAAACATCAATTACGCAAGTCACATTCGGTCATAATCCTCAGGCACATTCAGATTTAATGATTGGTTTTGAGACAAATGATGATCCACAAGTGACAGCAGTTGCACAGAAAATTCAGTGTGTTTTAAAGAGTCCTCGACCATAGCCCACTAGAGAACACCATTCTCCGATGTACATTCAGAAATATTGGAACTTGTAGGCAAATGTATTTTAGAATTTATGCTTTACATTAAACACCGAACCAAAATTCACAGGAACTTAATTTTTAAATAAACGAGGTTTTGAATTCATTATCATCAACTAAAACGACAATCATAAA
>JAQBSW010007222.1:0-42338 GCA_029291075.1 Eudiplozoon nipponicum
TTCTATTCTATTCTATTCTATTCTATTCTATTCTATTCTATTCTATTCTATTCTATTCTATTCTATTCTATTCTATTCTATTCTATTCTATTCTATTCTATTCTATTCTATTCTATTCTATTCTATTCTATTCTATTCTATTCTATTCTATTCTATTCTATTCTATTCTATTCTATTCTATTCTATTCTATTCTATTCTATTCTATTCTATTCTATTCTATTCTATTCTATTCTATTCTATTCTATTCTATTCTATTCTATTCTATTCTATTCTATTCTATTCTATTCTATTCTATTCTCTTCTATTCTATTCTGTTCTGTTCTATTCTATTCTATTCTATTCTATTCTATTCTATTCTATTCTATTCTATTCTCTTCTATTCTACTCTATTCTATTCTATTCTATTCTATTCTATTCTATTCTATTCTATTCTATTCTATTTTATTCTATTCTATTCTATTCTATTCTATTCTATTCTATTCTATTCTATTCTATTCTATTCTATTCTATTCTGTATTCTATTCTATTCTATTCTATTCTATTCTATTCTATTCTATTCTATTCTATTCTATTCTATTCTATTCTATTCTATTCTATTCTATTCTATTCTACTCTATTCTATTCTATTCTTTTCTCTCCTCTTCTGTTCTATTCTATTCCACTGTATTCTATTTTATTCTATTGTATTTTATTCTATTCTTTTCTATTCTATTCTCTTCTTTTCTATTGTATTCTATTCTATTCGATGACATCAACAGCGCAAAATTTGCCTTTTATCATATACTGTCCATTAAATTGGGGAAAATGTCTTGGCTAGGAATCTGTGTAAAATGGAAGTTCGCATTTTTTTATCGGACTATTTTGAGACTGATTTTGATAGTGTGTCTAACACTCTTATCAATAACTTTTACCCACCACATCTCGTAGATAAGTAAAAGGCAAATGATAGAATAAAATCTGCGGTGAATTTTTATACAGTTAATAAGAAACGTGTGCCTTATTACTTGCAAATTTGAGGTGAAGTTGCAATGAAGAGCTTTAAAGATAGATTTCATTTCTCGTTTGGATTTACATATTATGCAGCTGACATTATCTTGATATCAATCACCACCGAAATTCCCCTTGGGTAGTGTGAAAGATAAGTATCAACGGCAATCTGAGTCTAAATTTTTCTATAGTTGGGAATGCTCCTGTGGACAATCGTAAGTAGGCAGGTGTATTAGAAAATTGAGCTCAATCTTTTCAAGCATACACCAACCTGATTGTTGCGAATAAGATTGGTGATGCACGTATGTCTATAACTAACCATTTTATTTCCTGTAAAAAACTGCGTGGTGTGTTGGCATGCTTCCCTATTTAGAAGATATTTAAATTAATTGACGTTGTCTAGAATTGTGCAATGGAAATCAATTTTAACGTGCACCGGCGCTACAAAGGGAATTTGCAAGTCCCATGTAAGACCGCTTAGTTATTAGTCCTCTTTTTCAACAGTTTGGACTAATGCATATTTTTGTGTAAACTTTTAAATGTGGACGGTTTTGTAACGGCTCAAGAACAATTCGGCGACATATTGCGTAAATGAAATTAAAACAAGCGAAATTTGCCGTTAACCAATGGCGCGCGCGAGCTTTCGATTTCTGGCTTTTTAGGCAAGACGAATTTACCATGCCAGTCAGTTATCGTGTTTGCCTTCTGCTGTGCGCTACGTGTGCATGCTATCTGCGGCCATACGGGCAATTAACCTACGCTGATTCTTGGACTTGCTTCACACACATTGGCAATTTCAGTCATGCCAATCTTGTTGCTGCACAACTAGTGAGACGGAGCAACATTTACTTATTGGACCCTCATATGTGCCAGTTAATGCAGATCTTCAACGAGACATTACTCAGCTATTCACTCACCACTGATGTCAACGCCACAACAGAAGGAACAATAACCCAGTCAACCAGAGCTGGTCTCAAGTGTCTATGAGTATCTCTAGACACTACTAAACTAACTTACTTTCTCGGCATTTGCCGGAGAACGCAATACCGGCCCTAATAATGGCCTCCCAACCGTACACAATCTCAGCCATCCTGGCTCCTAACTGAATATGTAACGTAGTACGGCATTTACTTGTAGCTGGCGCGTTTTACAGTTTTATATATAAAAATAACTTTTACTTTGGTTCATGTCTTCAGTAAAACCAGTTGACAAGATGGAGCAAAACCGCTATTGTGTACTTCTAATTGTATTTTTTAGTATAAAAACGGATAAATAGTTTTTTCTATTTAAAGAAAAGCATTTTTAATCGGCCATCACAGATAAATAAAAATAAACATTTAAAAAACGTGTATAAGACCACGAAATAAGGCTTTGTAGCTAAACGTTCTATTCAAGTGGACGCAGTTTCCCACATAATGCAGAATTTATAAACGGCTTTGAAATGCTTTTTAATGCAGCTAAACTACGATTGTAATACTATTTATCACATTTGCCCATGACAGTAATTAAAAGCAGCCTTTAACATTGAGCACAGAAAATATTAATTAATATTTATTTGTAAGTTGTCCATAAATTAACATAGGCCGTTCGACCAGACCGTTAATGCCTAGGGTAATCAACCATTGCAATTGAAATGTTTGTGCCAAACCAAATAGTACATACATACTTGCAATTGCGCAACATATCATTGAAGGTTTGTATGCATATTTGTCCGATACTAACAAATTTCACAGCAGAATTAAATTGGCAATTTATGAAGCATTGTAGATAAACAAATTGCTGCTTCATTCATGTAAGCAGCAAAAACATGTTCAGTCATCGAACCTGATCTGAAATTGATGAACAAAAATGATTGGACATTCTCAATTTAATACTCTCTCCGATTTTAATGTTTGTTGTGATTTTCATTACATAGGCACACATGCCGATATATATATATATATATATACATATATATATATATTTATAATTTTTCAGATACTTGAGAAGAAAATGAAAAAGAAACGTTTGCCATGTCTAATACAATTTAGTTTTATCTTGGCAGATTTGAAGTGTAATATGAAACTATTCGAAAAGAGTTTACATAAAATTATTCTCTGAAACATTGCTTTATTTTACTTTAACTAGAATTGGTTCTGTTAGAGATAATTTTACTTGAGCCATGTAAGATTAAATACCAAAATTGAAATATTTTATTTGTTGAGACCTATATACAAATTCAACCTATTTTTGCGCAAAATACATTGACATTTAGAATTTTCTAATCAATTCAAAATGGAATACGATATAAAGAGGCGTGCTATGACTGTCTATAATATCAGCTTAGCAGGAATTTTTAAACAACAGCATTATTAGCATAGGCGGATTAAAAATTTGTCAATTAGATGTTGGATTTTGAATCTACAGCACCGAAATATTTATAGATCGTTTAAAAAATTTTAGACAGAATTGTTAATGATTCCCAGTAAATACAGAACTATTATATCAGCATTATGGAGGTTTGGATATTTACTTGAGTATTTGTTAGCTGGATAATATATTATGCTTTATATTCTCAGACGAACCTAATGAAAAGAGGAAAACATAAAGAACTATAATTAAATAGAAGAATATCAATTGGTGTGAATAAGTTTATTTTCAATATATTTGTATATTGAGCAATTATTTGAGTATGATACTGGCGAGTTTAACGAAAGTGCTTCTCCTGTGCTTTGAAGCAACAGTACCAAATTTTGAATAAAATTCGGACAGGTTAATATGTGATGAGGTGATGTTATTGCTCGCTTTGAAATGAGATTACTTATACATTTCAGTATAAGTAAAATCGATGAAATATATTTATACGAGTTCAAAAGATTTGTTTTGTGAATTTGTAACTATTTTTTTTGAAAATCGGTTGGACAAATTCCATTGTTGGATAAAATTATCTATGCTATGGTTGAGAGTTTATAAAATTTTTTGGAATGCAGATTTTGAAGAGTTAATTTTTGTAGATATTTTTTGTAGGCGGTCGCTGAGGCTTTTTAACATCTCTATTTATATTTTGTACAAATTCTTTTGTTCAGGATGAGTAAGTTCATAAAAAAATATAGTGGTATTTTTAGCATATTTGATTATTTTTCCTCGTTTGAAAAAAATATATTGCATTAAATATATAAAGAACGTTAATCTTTTTGGAGCTATAGCCTTGACGAATAGTTACGGAACGGAATTTTCTGAATTTTTGGTTATTTTGACACGTTTCATAAAATTATAGAAAATTATAATTTTAAAATATTTCATCTTTGTGAATCAGCAGCATTAATAGGCAAGCAAGTAAACAAGGTATCCTATATTAAATCAAAGAATTATCGGTAAGCACGCTATTCATGGACAAATTTCGGTGGCCTAGCGCATATTTAAAACATAGAATAAAATAGAATGTAGACCATCTTCCTTTTGGTTCAAACCACACACGTTCCATGAAATAAATAACAATATCAGAAGATGATAAATAGATAAAAGACATCACATCACATAAATATGTCCATTAAGTCTCATATAAATAAGTCTCAATAATTTTGTTATAGGCTTTATCAATGCCTGAACATCCTGCAACAATATCACTGCGTGTGCTATATAAAATTTTAATACAATTATTATAATAAAGAAAAAATAACAATCTTTTTAATGAATCGCCTTTATACAATAACTTATGATACAATTAAAAATAGACTTTTCATCGAGGTTATCTGATCCGATAAATGGAAAGATTAAGGTACAATTCGAGTGTATTTCTATGTATAAGTGAGGAACGTGACTAATATTTTTTTATCTTTAATGATAGGTAAAACGATGATATAATTCATTGTTTTTTCAACATAATAGTAAAGATGAATTTCTCTTCGACCCTATTAAGGTAACGGCATCTGAATCCTTGTTTTGTCTTATTAGTAATTTTGCACATCAATTTAGGCGGAGCATTACAATATTCAACCATTTAATGTGATGAAAGAATGTGTGATTAAGTTGATTTATTATTGCCCTTTATTTCACACACTAACTTCGCTGGATCATTCTGTGTAGCTAAAGAGAATTTGTCGCGGCCGCATTATTCTACGAAAAGCGTGTTGATTACAAATTAAGCATTTTAGAGTATGTCTCAATCTGTTAGTTCGATCAAGGAAAATCAAGTTATTTTATGTAATGGGAGATTTTTGCTGATTTAGTGAATTTTTCAATGCGAAAATTCGTCTTAATACGAAAGGCTTACTCCGAACTCAAATTATTATAATTATTTATGATGTATTATGTCATTTAGGATAATATTTGCGGTTCTTTGTTAGAGCTACATCTAGTTTTCTTTACTTTTGACATAAGACGTTTGTGATTAAGTAGATTTTTATCTGAGAACTACAATCTAAATATTAATTTATTTAAGAAATCTGTGTTTTTTGTGAGGTAGAATAGCTATTTATTGACTTTTACGTTTTATTCAGAGGTTTTAATAGGATTAAAATTATTATAAGATTAATGTTGCATTTATTTGTCTAGTAGTAATATATATTTCATTAAGATAATGTTTGGTTGTATCTGTATGTGTTTTGAAGAGAGAGGTATAAATTATCTTTAAATGATGTCACGATAATTGCAAAATTTAAAAAATAATGTTGATCGAAGCACGAGGATAATGATTCTCCTAATTAGTAACTGTTTTGAATAGGATTTTATTCTTCATTTTGGAGTAATCTAGCTTATCTAAAATACCATCATATTGGTAAACTTTAGCGGTTTTACATACCTAAAACCAGGTATTAATGCGCTTTTCAGGTTTTAAGTATTATATGTATTATGAGTTGGCTTGGAAGTTGAATTACAGAAGATTTTAAATGGAATTTTTTTCATTAGTGCATAAACACACATATGTATAGGAGTGTGACTTGTCAAACTAACCAACATTGTTTTACGCAATGTATAGTGGGTAATAGGGAGGAGTGCCGATTATAAATGATGAGTTGCCAATAATCACATAACGCGAGTGTGCGTGAAATAATTACTTTAGTGTATTCAAAAGTTAGAATTTATCTCCGGACATATTAGAATAAACTTGTTACTAGGCAAGTGAGTATTAGTTGTTACACACCTACTATTCAATAAATTCAAATAGGACCAGAATGAGAATTATAATATCATCTCATGAAGACATGTGTTTTCTGCTCACTGGCAACATACCAGTAGGTATCGCTATTGCGTCCGATACCGACTTTAGATTTGGTCAAGTTGTGTGGGAAATATCATATAGGAATGTGAATTCTAGCAATATTGGAGATTAGGCGATATGAAATCTTTGGCAAGTCAAATTCGAAGACAACTCCCTTTATATAATATATATTGAGCCAGTAAACGGTACTAAAACTATAGTTGCCGAGTCGGTGTATAGCACCAACTCTACGGTTGCGGAGTCGTAATATGGAATCAACTCTATAGTTGAGGAGTCGTTACATGGGAGCAAAGCAATAGAGTTAATGATATGCTAAATTTCACCAAAATTTAGAATTAGAACAACATGTTAGCACCATTTACTTCAGCAAATCCATATATTCTGGCGATGATCGATCTCATTTATCAAATTTCGTGAAAATGTTTATATCATTTAAATAAATATAAACTAGTTATATACCGTTTGTTGTAGGCAGCTAAACTATATACTATTGTGTACTGAGTGTTGCACACCTAGTAATAAATTATTCCAGGCTCAATATATAATGTATATAGTAAGTTGGCTTTGAAGTTGAAATGCCTGACTTCATCTGAAGTTAAGTCAATCACTGCTAGTAGACACATACATATAGGAGACTATACAGTCCATTTTTCCACATATCTTGACTAGATATATGGTAGGTTTAAGTCGTACTACCGATTTAACTAACGATACACCAGTAAACACGAAATGCATGTATACATGATATTATACCTTTTGGACATGTCGACTTCTGTGTATCCTTCTGGTCCTATTTGAATTAATTTGTTACTACTAAACAGTTGTATGCATATTAATTCTCCGCAACAAGCAACATATAGTATTGATGTTATGAAATCCTTAATACATTATCTCATATATAAAAGTTCTCCATATATATATATATATATATTTATATATATATATATATATATATATCCTCCTCAACGTGGTACGACGGTGTCAACCATGTCTCGATGGCCGATCGTACATGGGCTAACGGGGCTATGGCGGTGGTGTCACCAGGGCGTGGTGGATTTCCGACCGGCAATCGGATCTCCTATAAAATACCACATGAGCCCGACGACGGCACCATGACTCGGCGTGTGTTCCCCGCCACAAAAGGGTTCAACAGCCACAGGATTACATGGACTCCTGGACAGTACCCCGTACTTCCGAATGGCGAATGAGCTCTCAACAGCCACCGGCAACCATGCAACTTACTGCTGCCTTGCAGACTGCGCTTGGATGTGCAAAGGCTAGAGGTGCGTCCTCGATCAAAAAGCCGAGTGGTGAGGGGACACCACTTGTACCAAATTCCCAAGAAACTCCATGAAATGTCATGGATCCGGCTTATCCTCCAAAAGGAGTCAGCCGCAATAAATAAAAATAAGAGTATATATATATATATATATATATATATATATATATATATATATATATGCTATTTATAACTATTTTTCTCGTATCTTCTAGATGTCTAGACTAGGAAGAATTACATTTATCCGTGTTCTTTTCTTATTTCATAGATTGTGCATTATTGACATATTATGAAATCACATTAACTATACAATGGGCGTATTTATATGGTAGAGAACTTGGCTCAGTTGTTTGTTTCAGAGTCGTGATTTCCAGATGATGAACAAAATTGCTTCCCAAGAGAAGAGCAATCCAGCGTCTCAATGCAATACTGTTGCATTTTCGGAACAGCTTCAAATTTAATCCGAGTTATACATCTTTTATACTTGCTACAATTTAAATTTCTATTTGATAATTAAAGCTATCATTGTATAATCATTCAAATATTAACTAAAATTATAACAAAGTATAGGTAAAACTTGAGGACACATTCAGCTGAACTATTTGTGGTGCGAAATCTTCAAGTTTAAACAAATATTTTACAATAATTATCTAATCAACGATTGCGCGGTCGGTAATAATAACTATAACAATTAAAATGACAGACTGGCGTGGCTATTTGGAACTTAAGATCAAAGCAAATGTTTTGAAGGCTCTAAATGAAAAAAATATCACAATGGAATTAATTTAGTGTATAAATAAAAATGATGTGTAGTTTGCGGCAAGTTGTCACGGTTAATATAACCACAGACTCCAAAGAAAACGTGCCCAGATTCAAGCCCTGTCCGCGGCAAAACATCGAAAGGTACCTGAATGGTTCCCAACAAGGACGAATCCGGTGTACTGGATGAATGGCATTTTCTGCATTTTAAAATCCTAAGTTTATATTGACTAATGAATACCTAATGAGATTGGTGTTTACATCCATCTCGAAAACTTGATTTAAACAAATATTATGCTAGTTTTTGTTAAATACGATCGCATTATATCTCAGAGTCCTAACATGATAAAAATTATTTTAATGATCACCAATACCACATTGATTGTTTTAAGAATAATTCTATGAAAATATTATTCTTCATATTTCACGCTAGTACACTTATATTAGACTATTATGGATAGAATATACGTTTTTGAAATAAATATATATTATATATATATATATATATATATATTAACCACACATTAAACATTGTTTAATCGAATACAGGAAATTGGTCACGTTTACGGATTTCATCATCTTTTGGAACTCATTAATAAAACATCATAATTGCAGAGACCGGTGGTCGTATCAGAACAGCTTTTGTTTCAATCTTACAATGCATGCACTAAACCCGCCAAGATGCGCACTACTTGTATTTTTTGTTTTACGATATTGTATTATTTGGCCAGATTTTACTTCGCGCGTATACTATACGGCATCTTTCTTGATCTAAAGGTCCAATTAGTCACACCCGATCTATAATTATAGGGCAAGCACATGAAAATTCGTTATTACCAAATTAAATTCGCAAATCTATAAAAAAATTATTCGCAGATCTGTATTTAAAAAAGGTCAGTAATGTATATTATAACTGTCGATCCATCATATCAATAAATTTACTGGGGCCATAGAACAAATTAATTAATTAAACTAAATTTTATTTGTCACAAACCAATATCGTATGTGCTCCGAAAAGTGCGAATTCAATTTTCTACTGCACCTGCCTAAATATGATTGCCCACAGGTACAATATACATAGTAAATAAGAGTAGATGCGGATTGCAGTTTAAAATGTATCTGACATTAAGAAGTGAAAGTTTGGCGGTAAAAATTATCAAAAATAATTCAGCTGCAAAATATGTGAATGCTAAAGCGGAACGCAATAAATATTTTATGCGCTTCAGTGCCTGCTCATAGTTGTATTGCAGGTGAATGAAAATCCGATTCTTATCAACTTTACTCACATTCACAAGGCTTTTAAACTGTTAAAGAATATATTCTTATTTATAAACTGTAGTGGGTAACCGTTAACGATAAGAGTATTACGAGACCATTTAACTCAATCTGCAAACTATCAGGCGAACGAATACGCAGTTCCCCATACCACAAAGTCTTGACTAAGCCTTTCTACCATTTCAATAGTCAATCGTGGTTGAACAGAATATTTTATGCTGCCTAAATTTTCTTTCGAAAGTCTGATCTTAACAATGTGCAATCAGGTCTAATTTTGAGCAACGCATACGAGAATCTGGAGTATCATCATTTTTGTATCAATTTATGTGTAAAATATTCTGATGAAATCTATTGTAATTATTAACTCTTTATTTGGCATACAAAAGCATATTACAGACCAAAAGTTTATCATCAATATATAAAAGTTTGATAATGTTTCTTGGGGTGAACTAATATGTATACAATTGTGCATTAGGTGTTGTGCACTTAGTAACATATTAGTTCAAATAAGACTAGAAGGACAAACCAAAGTCAGGATGAACGAATTTTTTAATCCGTTAAATTGATATGCACCACCTATTACATAATATCATCAATAAAACGGTTTGACAATAAAACTATACTCAATAGTTAAACGTATATTGTTTTGGCTTCTGAATAATTTTGAAACTGAGATTTAAATTAGCAAATGAACTAATATTCAGCGTTTTTTTCCAAACGGTATTGCAAAAAGCTGCATGTTTGACGTTCATTCGCGATCAAACTTAGAGATTCAGGTTCACCTTATAGCAGAGAATGAATCAATCGCTTTGACCTTTCCTGTCACGAAATGAATGATATCAAACTAAAACATATTCGAGTACATTGAAATAGTTGTTGTGTGAATGAACTTCGTCTGATTGTGAGAATTAGGTATTTAAACGCTTGTAATATCGCGCTTCTTAAAACTCAAAATTTCGAGATTGCTTGGCCGAGGTATTCATTTCTTAATAAACCGCTTGCTCCAAACAAGTTTGTTATCAATATTAGGAAAACAACTGGTATCATTACAGTGCAAAGCTCTCGCAAATGAAAGCAGTTTGCATTCCCGGCGAAGTAGACAATCTTGTAAGTAAAACAGAATTTGAAACACGCTTCAAACAATTGTCTGATTTAAAATCGAACAATGATGACAGCCAACGATAGTAGCAAATGAAGCTTATTGGCAACTTTAATAAATTTCAAAATTTACCTCAATCAACATAATCACATTTGAGTAAACCACATTTTACTACTTTATGAAAATTGGCAAAAGACGATGCTTGTGTTATTCGTCATGGTTTTCGGTGGGTCTGTTTCTGAGGTGAATGACTTTATCTTTGGTCTATAATTAAAAATTGATACTATGCATAATACGATGGACAAACTGAGAAGATCGTTTTTACTAATTTGTTCTACTTGTTAAAAGATGGGCAGATCACACATGTGTAGCACTGAAAACTGAGGCAAGTTGGAACACGTCTGGTTAGATTGATTACTTTGTCAAAGGCGAAAAAATATGGTATTTTGTTAACACAATTTATGTTAATGAAAAATACATAAATGCATGAATTGGTCAAACGGCTCGGTAACAAACTGAAGCCGGTGAGAAAACATTTATCTGAGTTATATTTAAAATATTCATTTCATTTTTTTTAAAAATGGTAGACAAAATTGATGTTAAAATCGTTGGATGTTGTATTTGCTTGATCATGAGACATAATTTAAGAATGTCTCTTTAATGGAAACAATTATGTTTGAGTGTCAGTGTGTCCGAAAGAATTTCCCAAATATTAGACAGAGTGAAGCGCAGGTGGAAAGAGTACATTAATTGGTGTTTTTCACATACTAACTTCTATTTTAATGATCAACTATTCAAATGAAATGATGGTCTGATGAAGGTTTTGAATTTGGCCCAGCAAATGAAGATATGTTTAAGCGCATGTTGAAACGAAAGAATTAAGACCTATTAAATTATATGAAACTGACGAGCGGTTGAGTTGACCAATAGCGGTGTATAAGACGAAGAACTGAATACATCGGAATAGTCAATTTAAATTTGAAAACGAAGAGGATGCTATACTTGATTTTCCGGATGTGCTGCTCAAACGTTGAACTGATGGAGTATTATACAAATCAGAAAAAATTGTTACTACCAATCATGCAATTATTCATTTTTCTAATTGTATTAACTATATATATATATATATATATATATATATATATATATATATATATATGTATTTAACAAAAAGCTGAAATAAGTTAATTTTCGTGACTGCATAGATAATGAACTGGCGAAATTTCCAGTCAAGTAAAAATTATGCAAGACCACTAGAGGTGCCAACAGCATATCTGATATCCCATAATTTACGTAATCATTGCTGTTGGATCCTCGCTACTCAGTTTGCCATCGTAATCTGATGGTGATCATGGAGGTTGGAAAAGCGTCAGTATGTGTGATTTACGGTAGGTTAGTCATGATTTGCGACTGTTTCAAATACAATTGGATTGGTATTTCCTCAAAAGTATTAGTCGGAATTACTGCAGCCGGAGTATTGCTTGTCCGGGGCTCAAACAGGAAAACATTTCTTTTGAAGTTTTGCACTCATTCACTGCATGCAATTTTCGGTTATTTAACTTTTTATTTGTTTAGGGAAATTTCCTCAAGATCGCGCGCAATTGGCATCACTTTCGATCGAAAGTCTCTAGTGGCCATGCATATTTGTAATTTTATAGCAGATGCCATACCACTTATGGAGTGATGTCGAATTAAATTTTTACAGCAGGATTTTATTGCCACCTATGTTGACAGCATATACTTTACATAGCATAAAATGTGATTTATGTCCAATAAGGGCAAAACCAGCTTTTAAATGGATTACATGTGTCACTTTATGCAAAGTAAACTTATTCTGAGTTAGATTTCTGGCTAATTAAATTCTTTTAAGTTTCTGCCGACTATATATGAATATATATAGTGTCGGTATAGACAATTTATTTTATACGATCAAGCGTACAATGAGGCTAACACGTGCTTCCGGATAAGCATAAATCGGTCTATGACTATGCTAATACTCGAATTTTTAAATAGAATCTTTAACATTTTCACAGGTTCCTTGTTATTTTTTAAACGTATGAGAATAGTATTTATTTGCCATACACAAAATCGGTTCAATTTAAAAAATAACTGATGCTGAAACGAAGAGATAAACCAGCGCAGATTTTCAATATTTTGATTAAAGAAAAATAGCCAATTGCAAGAACGTCAAAGAGAATCGTCTTCGAAAAAGAATGTTAGCTGCTTGAAATTTGTCGGCCAATAAGAACGCACTCAGGAATTTAATTATAAGTACGCGGACGTTGGTACGTTAGCTGATAACTATCATTGCCTAGTCTACTTCGGTTTTATTGGGTGTGCCGAATATTTTATGCAAAGATTTCACAAGTTTGCGTGTGCTGAAATAAAACTCAATTTCAAGATTATATATCGTTGGGAATTCTTTATTTTATTTCCTTTTGATTTCATAAAAATGCGGTAATGAAGTGAAATAATCAGAATTGCTAACAGCCGTATATTTACAATCTCTTGAATGACCTGCTGTCCTTGTTAAATAAAAAGAACAAAAAATTTTGAAAGAAATTAGGATTAATATTTCTAATTTTTCAAGAAATAGAGTTGAATTTTCTAAATATGCTTGCTATTGCGCTAGAGCTGAGGAGAAATGACTTGATAAATGTGTATCGTGCTTATCATATGATGTAATAAATTGCATTTGAATGGGTTGAAAGGAACTGAAACCGATAATAAAATTTGGTAAAGGAATGTGCTTTAACCAGCAACATCATAATAGTATTTTTGCAGTGATAAAAATAAACTTATGTACGTGAATTTGTGGGCTAGTTCAGAAAGTAGACATGATTCTAATTCGTCATTTAGGCAAGATAATTTACAGCAACCATTAGTCAACTTTGACTGTGTTCAACAAAAAGCGTTCCACATTAATATAATAAAAGTTGCAAGATTAATATAAGCACCTGACCCACTAATTACTTACATATTTCAGTATAGACTAAGAATAGTAAAGTGTAGAAAAGGCAATTCATCTAGTAGACCGAATTCGTACTTACTAGGAACTCATCACGTACTGGCCAGAGATTGCCGCGGACAGAGCTCGAACCTGATCACGTCTGTTTCGGAATCTGGTGCTCTAAGGACGAAGCTGGTCTATTGGATGAATTGCCTTTCTTACATATTAAAATACTAAGGTTATACTGGCATATGTAAATAATTAATTGGTCAGGTGGTTATATCAAGATCGCAAACTCGATTATAGTCATTTTTATCACCGCCCGCGCAACCAATATTCGTTTAAATATATAAATGTTCATTTCAATACCACTTACAAAAGTAGTGTGGAGTCTGTTCAGTAATGAAAGACTGGAGATGCTTAGCTGGAAATTTTGATCCACAAAAAATAGAAAATCTTACCAAGTAACATTGGTTAGTTTATAAAAGAAAATTGTGTGTAGTGTGCGGCATGGTGTCTTCGTGGTTAGAGCACCAGATTACAAAACAGATTTTACCAGTTTCGAGCCCTGTCCGCGGCAAGTTCTTGCTAGTACCCTATGAGTTCTCATTAAGGACGAAACCGGTCTGCTGGATGAATTGTCTTTACCACACTTTACAATTCTTAGTTTATACAGACATATGTAAAAAATTAATGGGTCAGGTGCTTATATGAAGATTGCAACCTTGATTATAGTAATTGCAATCACCGTCCGCGCCACTAATGTTCGTTTAATTATATAAATGTTCATTTCAATGCCACTTCCTCATGTCGTGTGGTTTCTGTTCGGTAATGACAGATTGGGGATGGTTAGGTGGAACTTTGGGCCTAAATGGATGCTATATGAGCTCCACGTAAAATAATATAATCTAACCAAGTTACAATAGTGAGTATATAAATGAAAACTTTGTGTAGTATTCGGCAGGGTGTTTCAGTGATTAGAAACACCAGATCCATCAAATGGAAAGCAAAAACTAAATCACAAACTTATATTTAATTCTTGGAGGTGAATGCTAGAATCACTTATCTTTGTGTTTTCGTCAAAAGTGACAAGAAGAATTTTAGACCTGCAAAAGCTTGTGTAGTATTTGCTAGACTGTTGCATATATTTTTTTTGAAGAATATGAGAAACAAACGGTTATTGTACCTTACGCAATTTATTTTTATTTTTCCAGATGAAAAAAGAGTACCATTAATTTGACTAAGACTAACATTCCAAAGGAATCGTTTAAAAACTAAATGAACTAGTGACGTGAAAACGCAAAACGCAGAGAACGTTATTGCGGATAGATCCTTATAATCAGTGCATTAATTAATTACTGTTCCTAGAATAGTTAGCTCGCAGTCTGCGTTAGTCTACACTACAAGGTCAACGGACGAAATTTGACTAGGTTACAGTGTTACAGAATGGAACATTTAAAAGTAGCTGATGCAGTGGTGTGAACACGAATTATGAATGTAACTTATGTTTTGGAATGAGCCAAATCTTTTCCCACAATGAGATTTCCCTATGATTTTGTCAGCTATATTGGAGAAAAACAAAACAATAATTTTAAAAAATGGAAAAGGACATAAAACTTGAAGTTTTATTTGATTTAATACCAAATTATATTGATAAATATTTGCTTGACCAATAAAAAATACCAATCTATTATTTAATAATTAAAGCACAATATGTGGAACTAAATTATGGAAATTTTTCTTCAGATAAAAAAATATTGATTGTGAGTTTCTTTCTGAGAATCAGTCAATTTAAAACCTAGAATCATTGATTATAAATATTGGTTCCAGGCAACTTTAGTTTGGCAGCGTCACATTTGAAATCGTCCAAATGTGCAGAACAGCATACATTGCCAAAAAACGTTTAAATGCACTTGAAGATATCAGCAGAAATTCAAACATAAAAATTATACGTGCTAGCAAAATCACAAGAGCGTTTTTGTAATGGACAAATCGAGTGAGATACAAAAGATGCAGAAAGTGTTGAATGACGATGTAAAATTCCCGCGTCCGAAATGTACATCAATTGAAAAAGACAAAGTTGAGCGCAAAGTAATGAAAGAAATTAAAATCTGATCAGATGCCAATTTAAATGATGAGGCTGTTTCACGGAAGGTCAAACCAGTTGAATTATATACATCAACAATGTACAGCCAACCAAAAATCATTTAAAAAGTTTTTCCTATGAATCATACACTATCTATGTCTAATTATCGGTTCCATGCATTGGTCAAATAATTAGTCCGTATACTAGAACCATTGTGCGAATTACTAGATTGATTGTCGAATCTAGCAGATTTCAACATATGAATGTTAAAACAAGATTGGGATGTCTTTTGATACATCGCTTTTCAGAAAAATTTCCAATTGAAGCAACCGCTGACCTTATAGTTTAAGTAGTAGACCAAAACATATTACCCTTTCTGGTCTTAGGTCAAACTTTACACAAGCTAATCTTGCTATGTATGAAAGATATAAAATTTCGTTTTAATGCGAGCATCCATTAGAAAATTGACGGCTTGGCAAAACGTCAGTGTTAGCTGAGATTTTCCTAGTCCACACAATTAAAGTCTGGCGTAACTAAATGTGCACACTATATAAGGCATGTTGATGAGTATTTCTTTGTTCTTAAAAACAGGTGTAACGAATAAATAACAATTCGCCGACAGATTGCGTAAATGAAATTTAATTCAATTTACGCGGCACAAATGAGAAACAAGCGAAATTTGCCGTTAACCAATGGCGTCCGAGCTTTCGTTTTCAAAACTATTTAAGCACGGTGACTTTACCATGCAAGTCAGTTGACACGTTTACCTTCTGGTATGCGTTACGTGTGCGTGGTGTCTGCTAACGTCACCTACGCTGTTTTTTGAACTTGCTTCACACACATTGGCAGTTTCAGTCAATCCAATCTTGTTGCTGCACAACTAGTGAGAAGGAGCAACATCTACATTTGATCTCTTCAGTGTGCCAGTTACTGCAGATATTCAACGAGACACCTCAGCTACGCACTCAACACGGATGTCAAAGCCACAACAGAAGGAACATCAACCCAGTCAACTAGAGCTGGTTTCAAGTGCCTAGAAGCATTTCTAGCCACTGCTACACGAACTGACTTTCTCGGCATTTGCTGGATAATGCAATACCGCCCATAATAAGGGCCCACAACAGTATTAACTCAGCTATCCTTGGCTCCTTACTGACTTTGTAACGTCGTACAGAATTTACTTGAAGCTGGAGTGTTTATAAAATTGACGACCACGCCAGGATACTGAGAACTGTAGTGTTTTTGACTTACTATCAAATCACAAAACGTTTGGTAAAAATACAATCGACTGTGTTTCTTTTTCATTTTTTGGGAGTACAGTAAATTGACATTTACATATACCACGTTTTACACTGGTTGCTAATCTTTCTAAAGTCGAGGTCTTGTGGGTAATTTTTTGTTGGGAATTCTTTTTTTGAAGAAGGTGTTCTATTCAATAATTTTCTCCTACGTACAATGCTGTACATCTTGGTGACCTTGGGTGCCAAACCGAAATGTGTACCCAGAATATTTTTTTTGATTTTGTGACAGAACATTGACTGTACGAACGTGGGGAACTGTGACATTTGCTTTTGTGAAAGAACTAATTTCATCTGTGTTCTGTACTCATTCAAAACGGATTCAACTGCGTAAGATTTTATTTCAACTGTGGAAGTCGATTTTGGGTAAGCGCTTCTTTTAAAGTCTTTTTATACATTTCATCTTTCTTATAAATTTATGCTTTAAGATCCCGTAAGATTTTTAGAATGTTAGGTCCAATTTTAGATATTGATATTCCTGTTTGGGATGGAGATAGCGAACTATTCTTTATGCGCGTAGACTCCGCTTTCTCCACGTTTCCAGATTATGACAGTCCTCAAAAATTGTCAAAGGTTTCTGCTAAACTACTTTCTGATTTGCAGCGACGGATTTCTCCGAAGCTTGAGGCCATTAGGAAACTATCTAATCCCATTTTGTGCGTACAAAATGACGTAGAATTCTCTCTCGGTCCCACAGAATCTGAGCCGATATTAAATAAATATGCGCAGTTAGAAATGTGAAAACCTTGGCCCCATTGAGATTTTAAGGGAATTTCGGAAACGTTGGTATAAAACCAATATTTCTGACCATGAGGCTGAGGTTGTTTTTATTAACAATCTTCCACAGTCAATAAAATTGTTCGCCAGACAGCTCCCCAACACTCTCTCTACAGATGACTTATCTGGGAGATGCGAGTTACAGTTTAGGGTTTTTGAACCTAAGTTATATTCATCATCCTTTTTTCCTTACCCACAGGATGATAGAATTTCCTCTTTAGAGAGGACAATAATGAACATGGCTAATGTTCTACAAAGCATTAGCCATAGGGAATTCCGAGCTAAAGCAGGTGAACACTCGACCAAATTTTACGCCCAAAACACATTATCGTAACACGCGGCCCCGCGTTACATCCCAACGATGTTCGATTTTCACAAATACAGTGTTCTTTAAGGTCAAATAATCTAACTCTGGTCTTATACAATATTTCTCTTAACTGTGATTTTAGAAACAATCTATGTTAGTTTCAAGCAGTTTAAATTGATATTTCTTGAACTGCAATTTTATTTGTAATTAATAGGGTTTTTATGAAATAGACAGAACCGCGCGCGATACGGTTGAAACACGCGGTGGACTATTGTGTCACAGTGGATTTATTTCGCTTAGTTGGATTATTCGTTGTTTACGAAAAGGATTTACTGTTCACATTTAAGTATGCCTATCCGAACTTCAGAGATTAATGGATTAATATAATGACATGAGTTAAAACCATAGCAAGCAGTGGACTAAATATTCGTGAGTATTTGTCACTGAAGTCTTTACACGGATTACACATTCATTTTTAGTGATAATTTTTAACGGTGACTATGTTCATATTATCATGTATTTTCAATCGATTCACTAGACACATTTCAATTCAGGCATTAGTGTAAGAATAACTGCTTGTGTACAAAACATTTTTTGTTATAAACATAAATCATCTTAACTTTTGCCGTCTAGAAGACGGACAATTTAGTTTAACTGTGAATGGTGTTTAAGATCTACTTTTGCATTAAAATCTGTTTTTATTGCCGACCAACACATGGTCAATTTGGACTAACTGTGAATTATATCTCTATTTGCAACATTGTGTATAATATACGTATGACCAGATGTTTTTGCCTTCTCACATCAACCATCCGAAAAAGATATGTAGGATGGGTAGAGAATCACGAACTTGATAGTTACCCCGCAGAAATACGCCTACATTATAACAGTAGGCGGCGATCGAGATCCTCGCAATTCTTTAACAGATATGCCCCGAAGAACAGGCGCTATAATCACCAGAAGTTTATTTATTCATGTCAAGTCTGTCTCTGACGTTCAGAAGAATTTCGGAATGAATGCCAATTTCCCCAGTTGACGGGAAAGACAACAGAAAACAGGCGCAGTGGTGCATCAGGATCGGGAAACGTATGTCACAGATAGTAGAAGACCGTACTCTCTGCGCATCAACGGAATCAACGGTGCTACAAGGAAACAATCATTTACAATCTGACATTGCTATTGACTTTTTTCGTCCACGCCGAATTTGCCACATAGACAGCCAAACTGACAATGTCAGTTGCATTCAACAGCCTACTTGTTTGCATGACCCGGCCAAACAGCCCAACGAACTACTGCATTTTCTTGATTTCAGAACTGACGGAGAATTCATCGTAGACACAGGTGCAGCAGTGTCAGTTCTCAAGGGTGATTCAATGGCCGAGATGTCGCAAGGCGTTCTACTCACAACAGCAACACGGAGCCCATAACTAATTATGGCTGCCTGTATCGCACACTCAACATAAATTTACGGCGTGAATTTACTTCCTACTTCATCGTCACCGAAGTCTCAGACAATATAATAGGCCTTGATTTCATTTTGAAATTTTGGCTCATTGTTAATTTTACCAATCAAAAGATCATCGACCCCTCCACCGGACTTGAGCAAAGTTTTTGGACACTTGACTCCGAGCGTTTGGAGTTATAGGTCATTTAGCCAAAGCCAGTGCATCATTTAGCAGAGACATCAGCAGCTCTTCGAGGACACAAGTCGCTTTTCGATCTGAGCAAGTCAGAGCTACAAGTCTCCAACACAATGTACCATACCGTCACAAAAAGAGAACCTATTGAATTCAAGAAGCGACCACTGGCCCCTACTAAACTGAAAGTTGACCAAGAATAATTTTCATGGCTGTTGGTAGAGGGAATTCATCAGACCATCGAAAAGTTCATGGGCATCACCACTGCACATAGTCCCCAAATCAAACGGATCGTACAAAGCCTGCGGAGATTACCGCAAGTTAAATTCAGTGACAAAATCTGATGTATATCCTATTCCTAATATTAACACCTTACTTGAAAAACGCAGTGGCAACAATTTCTTCTTAGTGACTGACCTCAGGCAAGCCTACCAACAAATCTCGATAGCGCCAGAAGATATTGAAAAGATTGCGGTCATCACTATATTTGGCCTTTTCGAATATCCTTACATGCCTTTTGGACTTAAGTGTGCTACACAGACATTTGAAAGATTCATGGACCACATACTTCGCGACGACGCCACTTACTGTATGTCATATCTCGATGACATAATGGTATTCAGTCCAGACTTAGAATCTCATGCCAAGCGTTTACTAAAAATGTTCTCTTACACTTATTTAATCACGGATACAAGATCAACTGTGACAAGACGACTTTCATTTTCAAAGTTCAGAAGCCCGTCGCCTAACCAAGTTCATATGCGGTCTCTGGGAAGGCATACCAATTGTTTACTTCACGGGTACGCAGCCCAACAAGCCAGTTCTGCTGACCAACCTTTAAAGAAATGTTTTCGTCTCAATTCGCTCAATTTCTCACCCAGAAAGAAAAGCGACTGCCCATCTATTTACAGATCGTTTCTGGGGTCACAGGCTCAGGCAGAACGCTAACCGACGTGTCTCCAAGTGTGCCATTTGCCAGAAAAACAAGGTCACACGGCACACTCGTTCTAAGTTGTAACACTTCCGAACTACTTCTCGCCTTGTCATCGTCCACATCAACATAGTTCATCTGACAAAGGTTCAAGGTTTCAGCTACCTCCTAACTTTGATTATTTGATTTACACGATGGCCAGCGGCATTACTTCTTGGCACCATTTCTGCAGACGAATTAACTTACGGTTTTATCTCTGCATAGATATCCAATTATGGAGTTCCCAATGAGGTCATCACTGACAGAGGCACTTGTTTCTCATCGGATCGTTTCAAAACTACATTGCGGTCAATGGGATGCACCTTACGCCAGACGATGGCGTACTATCCCCAATCTAACGGTATGGTAGAGAGAATGCATAGGGAACTCAAAGATGCTTTAGAATTCTTGTCCATTAATGGCAAATGGGTCGATGCACTACCTTTAGTATTGCTTGCTATGCGTTCCCTCACTCGTGAATCCATTCAAACGTCTGCGTCACAACTCTTGTATGGCATGGATCTACGCTTGCCTAGCCAGCTCCCACGTCTACTATCCGCATAGGATGACCCACAAGTCGAAGCTACCCACCTCTGACTTCATTTCAGTAACATGTCTGAACAGCAGCCGAGACATACGTCTCGTCCAGTCTTCGTTCACCAGCAGCTCGACAGCTGCAAGAGAGTACTCGTTCGCAACGACACTGCTACTGAACCACTACAACCAAATTATCGTGGTACTTACCCGATTTTGCCCAGACAATCCAAATGCGTCATTATCATGCAAGGCGCGACACCGATATCAGTAAGCATAGACAGGTTGAAACCGTTTATCGAATAGCCTGATCCTGGTAGCATTCAACCTTCTACACTCCTCAGGCCCTATTTGCCTTCAATCTCAACCTAGCAATAGCTTGCTAAGCATAAAACGTAACTGAAATATATTTTTTAACATTAATTTTTCGTTATTCAACGTATACATTTTAAAATTTATGCGCATCACTTGCGCCCTATGTCACGCAACGTGACCTATGAATCCACATGATTCATTTTATTTTTCTCACACTCAATTGTCTCACGTGGTATAACCAGCTGTTCTTAGTTAACAATGGTGTATCATTTTTAAACAGTTTTTTGGTATTATGCCACCTCTGCGGCAATGTTCGAGTACACCTTTATTTGTCGTTACCTTTTGATTTTCCAGCATATATTTTACTTTGTAACGTATGGATAACACCTGAGCTCACACTGCCTATTTTGGTACGACCAGCTACTTAGAGCTAATGCCTTTGTGTAGCAACACTAAGTACAGACCACCTTCAATGCATATCTCAACTTCATCAATTGCACAGTGACCACTACAGATATCATGACCTTAACGTCGAGCATGCACTAGCTCCTTTGGTCGTATATCAACATTTAAACCTGGCAACTTCAGTGGCAATCTACTTGAAATCCTTTAGCTGCGGCTCCAAAACCTTATACTGCTCTATTTTGCCTCACGAGGTATGACCGGTTACTAAAGCTTAAATTTTGTATAGCAATTAACTAGTGTTTATTTGGCATCATATCATTGTTGAAGCAACCAACAAGCATACTTAAGCCCAGCATTTATGGTACATTATTTTTTTGCTTAACTTGGATCGAACTCTGTCATGACATTTCTTATCTAGCCTCGCAGGGAGGAATTTTTTTCCTTTTTTCAAAGAGGAAAGTGTTGTAACGACACAAATGAATTTCCGACATATTGTGTAAATTAAATTCAATTATGCCAAGAAAAACGAAACTTGCCGTTAACCAATAGTGTGCAAGCAGACATATATTACTATGGCATGGCTAGTTAAGCACGGCAAATTTACAATGCAGTTCACTTGTCGCATTTATTAATTTTAGTGTATATCATGCAATACCATTTCTGGATGTCAAGTTAATTAGAAATGGTACAAAACTAGAACGGGATGTTTATAGGAAGGATACTTACTCAGGTATCCTTCTTAATTTCGATTCAAATCATCCATATAGAATGAAAATCGGTATCTTAAAATCGATGATAATAAGAAGCTTAAGATTAACAGATAAAAAACATAGAGATATTGAATTAGGTAGACTGCGAGAAATATTCAGTGCTAATGGGTATCCTCTAAAGTTAATTGAAGCAACTATAATGAGCGTTATAAGTAAATTTAATCATGACTGGAAGTACGTGAAGTCAGAGAAAGCAAAAGATGACAGGAGGGTAATGGTTATACCTGACTCTAAACTAAGTAGGAAAATCAAAATGGTAGCAGCAAAATACAATATACGTACTATTTTAAAACAGACCCTTACCCTGGGTATTAAACTTCCCAACCAAAAGGAGAAAATAGAACCGTTAGACACATCAGGAGTATATGAAATTCCATGTAACGACTGTAACCTGATGTATGTGGGTGAAACCATGCGCCCAATTAAGGTTAGAAGAGGGGAACATAAAACCGCATGCAAGTATGCCCATGTTAATAGATCAGATCTTGCACGCCATACAGTAGAGACAGGACACACAATTAATTGGGATGGGTGCAGACGTATATCAATTTGTAGCCGTAGCAGATCGACTAGACTGATTAGAGAATCCATCGAAATTAAATCGAGAAATGACATAATGAATGAAACAGCCGTAGAAAAATCACTAGGTCCTATTTGGAATACAGCACTAAATAATGGTAGAAAACGAAGATTGCACGAATCAGAATCAGAATCAGAAACTCGCTCAAGTAAAAGAATAAGAACACTGGACTGATATTAACTTATAGAGGTGAAGAGTGTGTAATTCAATATCGCCCAATTTATTTTTGATTAACTTATTATTTTATCCTTGATTACTTGTTATCTTATTTCATCTTTTATCTTACGTTCTGTTGTTAGTGTAGCATCTTTTAACAAACATTTATTTGCATCTTTCTTTATCAAACAATTTTCAACTTCTTTTACGACCCCTTTTAATTTTTATTTTGACTATCCACCTTAATAGAATACTTTTCCGTTTTGCTAACTCTAAATTATTTACTTTATTCACAGTATCTTGCCCCCTCCTCTCCAGGATGCCACTCGTAATTACTTCATTTAGGATAGTACGTGTAAAAATAGGTCTGACGTGTGCATTTAGGAAATGACAGTTATCATTTTAGTTTCATGTGAATTTCTGTTACACGTGCCGTTAATTACATGTAACAGATTATTTCTCAGTCTTAAGCAAACGCTCACACACACACACAAACACACAGAGGTGGCATACGCTTATCTAGTGATTAGTCAGATGTTGCTA
Organism: Eudiplozoon nipponicum; assembly: GCA_029291075.1. Lineage (NCBI taxonomy): Eukaryota > Metazoa > Platyhelminthes > Monogenea > Mazocraeidea > Diplozoidae > Eudiplozoon > Eudiplozoon nipponicum. Next base: position 23,929 of record JAQBSW010007222.1, read on the forward strand.
AATCGCTGTCATTTCACTGGGATGAGTGTACACGTGCAATAGTTGATTACTCCTCAATCAAAAACAAACGAGAATACATACACACAGACATGGCGTACGCTTGCAGACATATACACAAACCAATTTGACAGACACTTTCCTAGCATTTTATGCTTAAGAGATCTAACAACAAGTATAAATGGGGCAGTTTAAACTAATATTTCCACTTGACATATTGATTGTCAACTTATTGTGATGAGCTTTCCATTGAAAAAGATATCCGTATCTGGATATCGAAAATTCTGGAACAAAAACCAGGAAGACAGTGTATCTGGTAAATTGTATGGTGAGTTGTGAAACGCGCGGTAGAATAGGTTTGATTACACTACAACGAGCAGGCAGTGGGACAAGCACTTGAAGAGGTCTGTGCGCAAACAAAAACGAATGCAATTTCAGTACACGCATAACACATCAAGAAGCATACAGCGAGTATGCACAAATACACACGAAATCAATTCGCTAGTTTAGATTTAATCCATATAAATTGTTTTTTTTTCGTTGAAAAAGGCTACCGAAACTGGTGGACGAAATGTCCAGAGTAAAATTGAAGGCAATATAAACCTCTAAGCAACAGCAACTAAGGGGCTAAGTCTCACTAGCGTTTAATAAAACTGCAAATACAGATGCATGGTTAACACGACATTAAGCAGAGTGACAAACTAGCGTTTCGCAAAAATTGGCGAAGGTTGGAGAAAGCTACTCTACCTGTCAATTGAGTCCAGATTTTAACTCTGCAATCACAGAGTTGGATTGAGTGGTGGCTGATCCTGTAAAAGATTTTAAATTTAGTGAATACGAATTTCATACTGAAAGATGGAACAAAGACTACTAATTTAAGTTGACCTGAGTTGAATCTCGATTGTCGTCTGCATAATCCAAATCGAATAGTCTACCGCACGGGAGAACTTCTACGCCTGCATCCTGAACGAATGGGGCAGAGCTGTTCATGAGAACATATTTTACAAAATTAAAAAAAGCGGGAAAATAAAGTAATAGTAAAGATTTGTGCTAATTCGTTTTAGAAATTAACGCCAACTGAAGTGTTTGTGTAGAGAACAAGTCTAATATTTACAACTTTGGTAGGGACACCACTTTTCGACTGAATATCGAATAGAAAATTGCTGTGGTGCTCTAGTTCAAATGGATATACATAATTAGGTAACTCACAGAAATTAGACAATGATGATGCTTCCACGTAACATTATAGCAAATTCAGCATTTAGGCAATGCGATACCAGCAAGACAAATTCCTTGCGTTATTAACTGTACCACTTCATAAAAGCAACTAAACACCGAAGTTAACTCTGCTATGCTATGAAAAGAAATTTGAGATGATTCTACAAGAAATCTGCAACGGGATTGCTATTGTGCTAGACTCGACACTATGCTATGCAAAATTTCCGACAAAAAGTATGATGAACAATTGCACTCCATCTTAATAGACAATTGGGTATTAGACTACCCAATTAGATTTTAGTTGACTTTAGCTGATTTTGCAATGTTAAATTCTAACCACCTTGTTTCTGACGTCAGTCTGACGCTGGGTTAGGGAACAGTGGTCTACTGGGAAACCGAATTAAGGACATACCCAAAACGTGACGAACCCACACAGTCGATGGAAACTTATTTACTTGTCTAACGGGTATTTTTAAGCTGATTCAGAAACATATCTACGTATGTCAACGCTGATTATTCGTTGATGATAACTTACATGTGCTATAGGCCAACTTTTCTCTAGCGTATAGGAAACCGCACATAAAGATGTATTGTACGCGCGGCCTTTTATGCTCAGTGAGATGCTCATGTTTCCCTATACATGGCAAAGGCTAGAAAAATATTCTGGCTTTTGCGATTCTCATATTGTCTGAGCTATTGATAAAGCTACTAAGATACGTCAACCTGTGAACTACGTCCATATCTTCACGTTGAAGCCGCAGATTTGAAATGAGTGTCGGACAATCCTGTAGAAGTGTCTAACATTTATAGGATGCGAATTTTATACCGAAAGACTAAAGAAAGAATACTAGTCTAATCAATGTGGTCAAGTCAGAATGTCGGTTGTCGAGTTATAATACAATATCCTCTGACAAGTCAAGATCAACGAATCTGCGGTCAGAGGTGTATTCGATGCTTGTATCCCGAATGCCTGGAATTGTATAGCTCATGATGGCATCTATTACCAAAAATAAGGAAAGTGGCCAGTCGTGACGAACAACACTGCTGGTAGTAAAGTAATGTGCTAACTCGTAGACCTTTACGCAACTAGACGGGCTTGCGTAGAGAGCGCGTAAAGTATTTACACATTTGGTGGGCACAACCCTTCTCGACAGAATATCGAAAAAATCATTGCGATCCACTGAGTCAAATCTAACCTTGAAGTCGAGAGAGGCAGCTATTGTAGGGCGTCGCTGTCCAAGAACCTGCGTTAGGGTAAAATATTATCTATACATCCTTGTTCATGACCGGAATCCAGATTGATTTTTCTCGTATGTGGTTCGGGAGAAGTGCTAGACAGAATTAGAAAATCAAAGAAATTTATCTAGATACGACTGGAGTCAGGCTTCTACGATGATAGTTATCATACGAACTACGCCTGCCTTTTTAAAGATAGGAATGATAGTCGATTCATTCCAAGTAAGCGGCACGGTCTCTTGAATCGATATATTATGAAAAAGATTAATGAACGCCTTACAGATTATGTCCTCAAAATATTTAAACACAGTCGGAAGGACATCATCGGGATTTTTGAAGATAAATAAACAATTTATGGGATCAGAACTAATGCAGGTTCACAGGCAAATTGATCTTAAAAATGTTAAGCCAGCCTATCAGGTTGGCAAATATGATCAGTTATTGTTTCCTTATCTTTTAATTTTCTCGGAGCTGTCGCGCGAACTAGTTGGAGCAAATATTGGCTGTTACCTGATGCGAAGACTTCTTTCATCTCTTCAGGCACTTTGGTTAAAAAGGATTCTCAATAGATTTTAAGACTACGCTTAATTTGGCGTATTAGAACTCTACGAGCATTATTATAAGCTTAGCCAGCTGCAATTTTGCGCATAGTATCGAGAATCTCCACAGATTTTAAAGAGACCCAATGTCATATACAGTTGTAACTTCATAGTGCCTAGAGCATCTTACCTTAATCCACAGTAAATTTTAATTTTCACTACTAAGACTAGTTAAATTTGATATTAAAATATCTTCACATTTTTGTTGGAAAGACGGCTGATCGAGCTTTTTTCATCTGTTCGAGTTTTATTCTAATACATTTTTCTGTAAAACTTGAGTGCAAACCTACAAAGTAAAAGTGCATGGTACGAGTCGACATGAGTGTTCCATAAAGAGCGACAATCCGGGCTTCAACTACGACATCTATAGCTTATTACCACATTATCTATTTGAGTTCACAGTTGTCTGTGCGCTAAAGGACGCCATGTGGCAAAACGTCTTACCTTACATTTGATATTTTTGCTACTAAAGTATAATCTGTGCTCCGCTGAGCTATTCAACAGTCGTTAAACATTATCATTGTGTATCAACAACTTTGATGAAATTTTGCATCATTAAAGCGCCCAACGTGAGCAATCATGTCAGGCATAAAAAATCTATATCTGAACTTCTTAAACGAACATTGGTTGCGCGGTCAGCATCTGACTGAGTAGTTACTTTCATATGTCAGTATAAGCAAAGAAATGTATTGTGTAGAAAAGGCACTACGTGAGGAGTTCCTAATAAGGACGAAACGGTCTACTTTATAAATTGCCTTTTCTTCATTATAAAATTCTTAGTTTATACTGACATATGTAAGTAACTAATGGGTCAGGTGCTTAAATCAAGACCGCAACCTTGATTATAGTAATTGTTATTACCGCCCGCGCAACCAATGCTCGTTTAACTATATAGATGTTCATTTCAATACCACTTCTGCTTTTGGTGTGGTATCTGTTCCGAATCAGTTCTATTCGATCCTCGCTAGTCAGTTTGCCGTCGTACACTGATGATGATCATAGAAGGACGAAACGCGTCAGTGCGTTGCGGCTGGCGGTAGTTTTGTTATGTTGTTCGAGGACTGGTTAAATACAATGGGATTTTTGTTTACTTCAAGCTCGCAAACTTGATTTAAAGTATTGTTACCACCACATGCGAAATCAATTATTATTAAATTGTATTGCCTATACATGTATATTTGGCGAAAGCTGCAAACAGTTAATGTTCGTTGAAGGAACTTCTTTGTTGCGAACCTAGATTAATTGAAATTACCTGATCTGCGTTTTGACTAACGCAGTAATTTTCTTTTTGCAAAATATTTCGACCTATTTACCGTAGGTCTTCATTAGTTGCATTTCACGTAAAAATGAAGCGTGTCCAGGTTCGAGTCTTGTCCGCGGCAAATTCTGGCCAGTACATGATGAGTTCCCAATAAGGACGAAACCGGACTACTGGATGAATTGCCTTTTATACACTATACAGTTCTTAGTTTATACTGACATGTAAGTAATTAATAGGTCAGGTGTTTATATCAAGACCGAAACCTTGATTGTAATAATTGTTTTCACCACCCGCGCAACCAATGTTTGTTTAATTATATAAAAGTTTCTAAAGTTTTCTGCACACTAGACAAGGTAAGAACGAAAAAAGGTACCACAATACCAAGATACACCAGGTTGTTGCTGGTGTTATCTCGGAGTACAATAATCGGGAATCTCTGTAAGCCTGCAGTGGCGCAAATAAGACCAACAAGCGTGTTAACGTATTCAAAGAAACGGGACGAAGAATATTCAGAATTTATTCTAGAATCGTCAGGTGCAATAGAAACGTTAAGGTAGGCTTACCTTATTTTAATGTTCTATCACTAAGTTTTTAAATTAAATTAATAAAGTGTGATTAAAAAATGCATATTTTTTAGTTGCGGAGTTTGGCTAACTAAACTAAATCTAATTTCAATTTCCAAATAATTTTCGACGGTGTGAAAATGCATACCTCACTATTCTTGTTAACCTTTCTTGAACGACAGTAAGTTTGGATAGACGCAACAATCTTTGTTGCGCCTAATAAAAAACTTCATTATATTTTGTTACATCGTATCTATTAATGGTCTGCTCATCCAGTTGTCCATTTGTTCGCCTTTAGATTGTAAAGCATCCTATCATTCGAAGAGATAGTCAAAGATATATAATCTGAAAATTACCAATATCAAAGTGTAGTGTCGAGGCTCTTTTCTTTTGTCTAATGAACGCCTCTCGGTCGCCAGATCCAATTCCGTCTGAGTATAAAGATACTATCCTTGCCTGTTGCATTTGTAAAGTTCCATGGAGGTTGACGTAATAACCTGGTCCATTGAATTGTCCACACTAGCTCTTTTTAATTCATTAATAACACAATTAACGTCTCCCGAGCCGATAGCACAATTGCCGGTTGCAGGACAATTGCTTGCAATCGTAGGTAGTTAAATTCTTGATTCCTTTACATTTACTAGTGCACAGGTTGATTTTTCAATTGATTGATGGGTTCTCACTGGTCCCGTGACTCTGAAGCCGTCCTTACACTGCTTGTCCGGAAATGTTTGTGAATTAAGATTTACCGAATCTTAACGTTGAATCAAGAATTCATAATACATGACAAACAGAAACATGGAAACGTACAGGTTTGGAAACCCGCGTACACACACAAACACACAAACAATTATCGATTTATATTCAAAATATGCACAAACTTCTTTTTTATTTAGCTGAGGATTAGGAGTGTTGCATAAAACAATTTCATATGTGCGTAATGGTTTTTCGTTTTAAATTTTGAAGAATCCTTGAAAATTCGCTTGATTTGGGGTGTGATTTTTATAAACAATATATATATATATATATATATATTGAGATATATATATATATATATATATATATATATATATATATATATATATATATATATATATATTGAGATTATGCTAATAATGCAATATTTCGAAGTAATAATTTGTCTGACGCGTGCATAGGGTAAATTAATGTTTATTGACTGCAGTTTCATTTAGATGTACGTATATGTGTATCAAATATATTTTAACGTTTTTTAGTTATGTATTCACATACACATGCACATGCATAGCGTGCACTTATTTAATGGTATGTCAACAACTTTTATAAACTAGTCTATCTTGAGTGCAACCCTAGTGGTTTTAATTGAAATTTAACATGTGCATTGATCTTTCGGACTTCTAGTTTTATCACTCATGGCATTTTTTTATGACGATTGTTTCTGAATTATTGGTCTCCCCCCACCAGAAAGTAAGGGCCATCTCAGTTACGTCATTTTACATAGAGTGGTGTGTATTTTGCCAAAAGAAAACTACTGGAAAAATGAAAGCTGCGTTAGTCAAAACGCAGATCAGGTAATTTCAATTAATCCAGGTTCGCAAAAAAAGAAATTCCTTCAAGAAACATTTAACATGGAATTATAGCAGCAACGCCGTTAAATGGCAAAATATATATAATGTTATTTTGCAAAATACCGTTTTCTTACGCCTGTGCTTAATACATGAGAATCCTTACAAAAAGCCAAAAGTGACTAACGCTACACTACCATCTAAAGATAAGTCGTTCATGGATATATGTGGTCTGTAAGAGAACACTAGGTCAACCGTTACAAGTGAAAATGGTTTTTATTCGGATTTTTCCTTCTCAGACAATCTGCCAACCGAGGCCGATGAGCTGTATCTGCCAAGATGCCAGTGGCAAAAGTTCCCTTCAGCAGCCGAAACTTGTTCTTCGCCTTTAGCAGTCTTGCTCTCATTCTGTTAGAAAGATTTAACAATGAGTTAATGTGCAGTTAAATCAAACACACTGCTACACATATACCCGTAAAACGTATTGTCTTAACCAAAATTAAAGACATTATTAGGACAAAAATTTTTACCAATTTCATTACATTTCAATTTTAACGACATCTTGGAAGGAGACACATTTCTAAGCCTTTTTGGCAATGAATTGTCAATTTTATATATTTTCGAAGAAACAGGTTTTCCAATAAGCTACTTTACTACAGAAAGAACGATTGCCGATTGTCCGGATTTAGGTCCCTGTAAAATGTATCTTTTTATCTGAATCATGAGATTTCCGTTCACCTGTTCGGAAGGACTACTTTTATACAGCAACATATTCTCCTAAATCAAAACGTTTACAATGATAAAAACTTTAGTCTTTTAGCATATATTGGACAGGTGATTAGGCCAATATGAAAATTTCTCGATGCAGCTATTATCCTTTCCAACGACTCATTTTCCATTAAATTCCATGTAGCGTCTATGGAATTCAAATAATATACAATTTTAGTTGCATATCATAAGATAGGATGTTTCTCTTTATATATAATAAACTTTTAGTACAATCAACTATTCATTCGATGTTTCTCAGCAGAAGTTGTACACTGAATGGTTACGCCCAGATCCTTGACTTCAAGTTAAAGCTAGATCTCATAAATGACATTAGCAACAGAATCAAGAAAATAAACAGTTAAATTTTCTAATATGACCGACTTTTAAAGCCAATGCTTTTATACAATTAATCAACAACCGTTATTGAATACCTTCTCAAGTCATACTTAGCGAGTATTCTTTTGCATTATTTTTAAATAATCAGCAAATTTGCTTGTTAAAACATCAAGAAACTTATCTTGTAAATTCGCAAATATACAATTGTGTATTGTACCAAATTCCCAAGAAACTCCATGAAATGGAGCCGGCTTATCCTCTAAAAGGAGTCAGCCGCAGTAAAGTAAAGTAAAGTAAGTTACACAGCTAGTAACAAATTATTTAAAATATGATCAGAAGGATAAACTAAAGACAGCGTGAACAGAAAGTGTAATCTCGTACACGTTCGTTTCGTGCTTACTGGCGACTCATCCGTAGAAGCCGGTATAACGCCCTTTACCCACTATATATTTTGGTGAGGAATGTGGGAAAATAGAACCGTATCATCCTATTGTCCTATTTCCTATTGTATATAACAAATCGCAAAACAATGTAAAACTACTAGCTTAGGTCATACGCATTGATCATCCCTGATTATCAACAGAGTAGGACAGCAAACTGACTAACGTGAATAAAACCACATTTCATAAATGAGTTTAGGCAAGTCAATTGCGCGCCTCTGACCTTTAGCAGTCTTGTATATATTGCTCTTCACTGCAAATGTGGGATGCACAAATTTTATGCAGTCACAAACATTAATTCTTTGCAGCCTTTTTCCATATATATATATATATATATATATCAATTATATCATTAAGCTATCACTGCTTAGTTTTTCCGCTGGTGAAAATTCTGTAAATCAAGTTTGCGAGCAACTTATAATCACTGATGCCACGGTATCTAACCTGTCTGACAACATAGCAAACCTACAGTCAGCACGTGTGAGTGCCCATATTTTTACTATGTTGTGTGACTGATTGGATACAATGGCTCGCAAACTTGATTTAAAATTAATAAAACCAGCCTCATTCTTTGGTACATTAAATTTTCCATTGGTCAGCTTATTCAGTAATTTTGTCTTCGTTCGGGCTGAGTGTATATTCGTCCCCTTCTTCCGAATGCTTCAACATTGTTCATACTAACCATTGGAAATGCGGTAATCTGTGTTTATTGGCAACGTTTTCGAACGCGAATTCCCGTTCCATCATCAGGCCAATAGTCACATATATACACAACACAATACTCACAATAGCAGATTTAAGCAAATTTGGTAACCTCGTTCACGAAACCGTCCTGTTTATATTTAATTTTTTGACTCATCAATTGTTTTAAACAAAGAATTTGTCTCAGTAACTAAACTCAATATATGCATATGCCTAGCGCACATGAAACTTCTAACCCAAAAATTAAATCTATATATATCTATATATCCCATTTATCTGCAATTAGCAGATCAATCCTTATATATAATTGCAGCTATCTCAAATTCCTGGTATAAATAATCTCATCGCGTGTGCAGAATGTTGTAGAGAAGAGAGAAAGTATCGAACATTTTTGTTATAATTGTACTATTGCGATGTCACGGTAATCAAAATTAAAAATACTAACACTGATAAAACGAAAAACTCGAATGTTAAATACTGTTGTATTTAACCAGTCGTCGAACAACGTAACAAAACTACTGCTGGTCGCGACGACTGGTTAAATACAATGGGATTGGTGTTCACTTCAAGCTCGCAAACTTGATTTAAATAATTGTCAAGGGACGCTTAGGTCAAGAATAAAGGTTGAAAAGAATAGATAGTATGGAAAAAACTAATAGTCTTCAAAACTAATATAAAGTACACTGCGAAGTTAAACATCTAATAGAAAAAAATTCATATATATATATGTCCATATAACTAAAATAAATCCTTATATGTATAATTATAATATTTATAATTTTATATATATATATATATATATATATATATATATATATATATATATATATATATATATATATATATATATATAGGGATTTATTTTAGTTATGTGGACATATATTAGAATAGAATAGAATATCTTTATTTGGATTCAAACCACACATGTTCCATCAAATAATAATATTGGAAAATGTACAATATAAAAAAAGATATCACATCACATAAATATGTGCAATTAATCTCATGTAGATAAGTAAATCTCACTAGTTGTACTGTACAATATATCAATATCAGAAAATTCGGCTGTAAAGAGTAATAGATTCATCATCAAAAATAGGAAACATTAAGGTATAATTCGAGTGTAACATTATGCAAAAAGAATGAGAACCATGCCTAGTAATTGATTGTATGTATTGTTGACTAACATGATGATATAATGCATAATATTTCAATTTTAATAGTACAAAACTTTGAAATAAAAATCTCAAGAAATTATGTTTCTGATAACAATTATCCTTGTCTTTTATTCAACCATGAGAATAAAAAATATCAGCAGGATTGTAGACTTTTTCTAGTTCAGTAGATAAAAATTTAAAAGACATCTTAGATGGAGGCGTTTCTCTAAGCAATGCAATATGCAATTATTTCCATGATTTGTTTAACTACACAGCCTACTTACTATTAGCTTTGAAGACAATTAGTTTTTCCATACTATCTATTCCTTTCTCTCTTTATTCTTGTCCTAAGCTTCGCTCTGACATTCACTCTTTTTCCATCTTGGTAACTTGCTGTCATATTTGAACTAATTTACTGCTAGATGCGCAATACCTCATACGCAATTGCATACATTAGAGTTCCCCGCTTAAGAGAAAACACAGTAATTGACATTCGAGTTTTCCGTTTTATCAATCAATCGGATCATTGTGAAACTCAAGTATTTTTTGAATTTTGTCGTTCTGCGTACACGGATTGTAGCTTTGCACCAACAGTTTCACAAAGATCCGATTGATCACAATTTCCAATTTCGTTTTGTCTTTGATCGGGTTGAGCTATTATTCGTTCCAATGGAAATGCGGTTCTATCACATCTTTGTTTACTGGCGACGTTTCGGTGCCTACTTTCCAGCACCATCCTCAGGCAACTATACACAGTACAATAATCACAATAGCAGATTTAAGCAAATGTGGCAAACTCGTTCCAAAACCATTCTATTTATATATATATATATATATTTTGACTCAACACTAGTTTTAATCATAGAATTTGTCTCAGTAACTAAACTCAATATATAACTATTTGTAATTAGCAGACCAATCCTTACCTCAGCTATCTCAAATTCCCGGTATACATAATCTCATCTCGTATGCAGAATATTGTAGGGGAGAGATATACAGTATATGACAGTCAAGGTTTTAGTTTTATCATTTTTTAATTTTGATTACCGTGACATAGTAGCAATACAGTTATAACAAATAACAAAAGGTTGGATACTGTCTCTCACCCCTAAAATATTCTGCATACGAGATGAGATGATGTATAGGTGAGGTAATGATTGGTCTGCTAATTATAACTAGTTATATATTGAGTTTAGTTACTGAGACAAATTCTATGATTAAAATAGTGTTGAGTCAAATATATATAAATAGAATGGTTTTGGAACGAGGTTGCCACATTTGCTTAAATCTGCTATTGTGATTATTGTACTGTGTATAGTTGCCTGAGAATGGTGCTGGAAAGTAGGCACCGAAACGTCGCCAGTAAACAAAGATGTGATAGAACCACCGCATTTCCATTGGAACGAATAATAAGTCAACCCGATCAAAGACAAAACAAAATTGGAAATTGTGATCAATCGGATCTTTGTGAAACTGTTGGTGCAAAGCTACAACCCGTGTACGCAAAACGCGGCATTGCAGAATATGAAGCTGGCACCCTTTAAAAATTCAAAGGATACCGATGTGTTTATTTGTAGGCCTTCTAAAAGAATTTACTATAACTGGACTTTATTATAATCAAGGTTGCGATATTGATATAAGCACCTGATCCATTAGTTACTTACATATGTAAATATAAACAAAGACTTGGATAGTGTAGAAAAGGCAATTCATCCATTCGACCGGTTTCGTCCTTATTACGAACTCATCATGTATGCTTCGGAAGCTGGTGCTCTAACCATGGAGCCACCCTGCAGCACACTACACTAAACACAATTTTCAGTTATATACTAAATAATGTCACTTGGTTAGTCTATTTTTCCTTCAGGTAGAGCTCATACGGCATCTATTTAGACCCAAAGTTCCAACTCATCATCCCAAATCTGTCATTGTTGAACAGACACAACACTACATGGGGAAGTGGTAATAAAATGAACATTTATATATTTAAACGAACATTGGTTGCGCGGGCGGTGATAACAATTATTGTAATCAAGGTTGCGATCTTGATATAAGCACCTGACCCATCAATTACTTACATATGTTAGTATAAACTAAGAATTGTATAGTGTAGAAAAGGCAATTCATCCAGTAGACCGGTTTCATCCTTATTGGGAACATATTTGGGATGGATAGTTTGAACTTTAGGTCTAAGTGGATGCCATATGAGCTCACATAGAAGGAAAGACAACTAACCGAGCTACATTAGTTAGAATAAAACTGAAAATTGCGTGTAGTGTAGTGTGCAGCAGGATAGCTCAGTGGTTAGAGCACCAGATTCCGAAGCAGACGTGCCCAGGTTCGTATCCTGTCCGCGGCAAATTCTGGCCAGTACTTGATGAGTTCCCAATAAGGACGAAACCGGTCTACTGGATGAATTGCCTTTTCTACACTATATACAATTCTTAGTTTATACTGACATATGTAAGTAATTAATGGGTCAGGTGCTAATATCAAGATCGTAACTTTGATTATAATAATTGTTATGACCTCCCGCGCGACCAATGTTCATTTAATTATAACTGGTCTCGGTCTATCTGATTTATATCTAATTCGAAATCATTTATTCAGTTCCATTTCTGTAGGATCATTGATAATATTATTTAGATACGCCAAATTTTCACTTGTTTAATCTTAGGGTTATTTTAAATAACTTAATTTATTATGTTTACTCGGTTTATTAGTGGCCTTTTTCACAAGTATAGTTAGGTTCGCAACACCTAATACATACTTGCATATATATTAGTTCTCCGCAACAAACAATATTTAAACATAAATCCTGTTCTTAACTACTCACAATGCTTAGCAAATCAATGTCAGACATACGTATTTATGTGTTAGTCTTGTCATACTTACATATATAGCACAATCAAATTCTTTTTTGCGTTGGTTAAAACAAACTATATATATATATATATATATATATATATATATATATATATATATATATATATATATAATGTAGTAAGTCTGAAATGAAGTTCTCGCCTACAATATTATAAAATAATTTTTTATTGACTCAAATTTGAGATGCGCAATTCCTATGCGATGAAAATTTGAATTTTTCGTACTTCTGGCACCATTTTATAAGTAGTGTCTTTATTCGATCATTATATTAGTGAGAGTGGGGACACAATTTCAAAGTTTAGACAAAAATTTTCAATTGGCGCTGAAGTAATTTGTACAATACAATCATCATTCGAACGTGCTTATGCATTATAATAATGCATAATTATCAAACGATCACTCGTGGAAACCCGCCAACTGTCATCGATATTTTACGCATTAAAGATTAGAAATTCGTCCCTCACTCGTAGGCATTTATAATACATTTAATTAGGTGAGCTGTCAACCACCCAGACTCTATGTAGTCACAATAACGAAATTATAGCACATTTGAAACATTCATATGTTATTAATTTATTTATTATTATAACTGCAGCCTGCATCCCAAGTAATGAAGTATATGCATTGCCACACAGGAATGTCAACTCATTAGTTTATATGAAGCACCAGAGGCGATAACAGTTATTTATTCACATCAAATTGTAAAAAATATTTATTATTTTAGTGAAAAAGAAAAAAATTTAAAACGGCATGATTTTATAAAATCTATACTGATTTATATAATTGCACTTTTTATAAATAAAAGAAAGTAAACTATTGTAGTTTTTTTACAAATGTTTATTTTAATATAATTAATATTTATTTATATTTTATAAAGTAATTTTCGACATGGAATACTAAAAATTTAGTAAAGCGAAATTATTATGGTTGATTAGTTATATAATCTTCCCTCCGATGGACGCGGTTTTCCCATGGAGATACCACTTTAGAATTTAGAAAAGCGATGATGGTGGCAGAGGCCCATGGACGCATAGGATTGTTATATTTCTAGAGTTATACTGTTTCGCTATCTTGGACGAGCTTCTTATTGGACAACGGCCGACTCCAATGCATATTCGCAAGATACAGTCTGCAGTAGTAGTAGCTTCCTGAGGTGCTACCAAATGAAACAGGCTGGACAAGCTCGACCGTATTAGCTAGAATCTAGGCCAGTGTTGTAGTGCGTAACTGTCTTGAGTCAACCTTGAAACTACTTTTGACTGCCTAAATATGAGTACTCGAAATCCCGAATAGCACAATATTCACTACCATATAGATAGAGTATTCTAAAGCAAAACTATAATATAATAAAATAAACCTGCTATCAAACAAAGATAAAGCACTACATTAAAAGTTATAAATACAAAAAATGCTAGAATTTTTCTCGGTAAAGAAAAGCTTGGAGTACTTTTGTACCAAACACATCGGCCGTGGTGGGCGTTTTTTCTTGTTTTTCCTGATGATGCATCATTGTCATTGGATGATTCATTGTACAGTTCTTTCAATGGTGTATTATCAGCGTCAATTTTGAGCTCTAAATCATCATTCTTTACGGCAAAAATACCCGCGTGTTCCGATGTTGCATTGTTTTTGTCTGTATCTTGTTTCCGAGAAAATGAACGCTTAAACGTAACTTTATTTTTTGATTTGTGTGCTGTTTGTTTGTTGTTTATGTAACCTTGCTGATCAACTGATAAACTCTTACGCTTTCTTTTTAATTTAAATTTAACGCCACTTTTTGCAGAGTCACTTTCTTCGTCGTCTCCGAAATCACCATCTTTCGATGTAAATTTGTTATTGTTTTCGTTGACTATGTCATATCGCATTGTTTCCCGATTCTGATCTTCTGTAGCGGCCATCATATCGGTTTGAGGATTATAAATTTTGAAACCTCAGCGCATTTAACAAATGCAAATTTTTCTGTTTTTAAAAGTGTTGAATTTCATCACAATGGGTGAACAATTTGCTTCGAGTGTAATAAATTAGAATAGAATTGCATATTTTGGAGTAAAACCCCGTTGAACAACGATAGATAAATACTAAACAAAATTGTGTTAACCAATAGAATTTTACTTAGGTCGAATAATATTAATTTATTAAATAATATACAAATAAAGAAAAATTCGTTGGTAACTAGCGTAATCAACCTAAGGAATTGAAAAGACAAATTTACAAATCCATAGTATGATATCGTGTAAACAATAAACAAACCAAAATATAAATTTAAAAAAAAACATAGTGGAACGGTAAAATTGATAGGCAAAATGGAAAATGTAAACAATTAAAGGCAACTTAATTCAACAAAAATAATGCTGTGCTGTTCTAACACTGGTTACATACAATTAGATTGGTGTTTATCCCAAGCTCGCAAACTTGATTTAAAGTATTATTCAAAGCAATTCTTTAAATCAGTTAATTTTTAATTGCTGCGAAATTGAAGTAAACACCAATAAAATTTTATTTAACCAGTCGTCGAACAACATACAATGGGATTGATGTTTACTTCAAGCTCGCAAACTTGATTTAAATAATTGTTATCACCACTCACACAATCAACTATCGTTTGTGATATAAAGAATTTTTAACTGCGTTTTAATGACTGCTGTAGGTTCTCGACTATTTTGGCATAGAAATTTATGGCTTTCAATAGAATCAGAATTGAATGTAAATGTAGTGTACCACTTCTTTTATACATAATATAATCGTAAATTTTGGAGTTAAAACAATAAACAACCAATGAAAGTTAAAAAATTAAATTACGCAATGGATTTTGTCTAGAAAATCTCTGAATACACACTATATATTAACTGAACATTAGTTGCATGGATTGCGAACTTTAACTGATGCATTAAGTACTTACATTTTGTCAGTATAATCTAAGAAAGGTATAGGGTAGAAAAGGGAGCTCATCCAGTAGACCGGTTTCGTCCCTGTTGGGAACTAATTACATATTGGCCAGAATTTGCCGCGGACAGGGCTTGAACCTGGGCACGTGTGCTTCGGAATCTAGTGCTCTAACCACCGAACCATTCTGCCACAAACTACAATACACAAAATTTTCAGTTATATACTAACTAATGTAACTTGGTTAGTCTATTTTTCCTTTTGGTGTAGCTCATTTGGTATTCATTTTGACCCAGGATTCTGACTCATCATCCCCAATCTGTCATTACTGAACAGACTCCACACTAGATGGGGAAGTGGTATTGAAATGAACATCTATATATTTAAACGAACATCGATTGCGCGGGCGGTGATAAAATTTACTATAATGAGGATTGCAAACTTGATATAAGCGCCTGGCTCATTTTGTCAATATAAACTAAAAATTGTATAGTGTAGAAAAGGCAATTAATACAGTAGACCGGTTTCGTCCTTATTGAGAACTCACTAGGAATGTGTGATCTAGTGTTCTTTTGCAGTATACATATAACCATAAACGAGTTACGGTTATATGACAGTGAGACATTAGCCACTTTTGTCTTGTGTATGGCTTTGCATGATGATGATAATGGTGATGATGATGATGATGATGACGATGATGATGATGATGATGATGATGATGATGATGATGATGATGATGATGATGATGTGTTGTTGTTGTTGTTGTTGTTGTTGTTGTTGTTGATGATGATGATGATGATGATGATGATGATGATGATGATGATGATGATGATGATGATGATGATGATGATGATGATGATGATGATGATGATGATGATGATGATGATGGTGATGTTGATGATGATCTATATACGAACAACTTTGAAACAGGCTATTTAACAAATAAGACATTGAAAGTAAAATATCATTTGCGCTCCAAATGAATAAAAACTTAAAATCAAACATCGTACTAAAATTAAACAATAGGTTCCAATTAATATTGACAGATTCCACATGGGCATTGTAGATCGTGACTATCTAATCGTTCACTTTTGGAATTATCCCATTTGAAAACAATTTTCTTATGACACAATTCACGAAAATATTTCAACCTCGTAATAATGGCAATGCGTAATGACTTCTGTCTTTGAATAGATATAATCTGTATTTAACCAGTCATCGAACAACATAGAAAAACTACCGCCAGTCGCACTCTCTGACGCGTTTCGACCTTCCATGATCACCATCAGAGTACGGTGGCAAACTAACTAGCGAGGATCAAACCGCAATGCGTATATATGAAAATCAGAATTGAATATGCGGCTCTCACCTTTAGTAGACTCGCGTAGATTGTACTAGACTTGTCATGGTTATAACAAGTCAATGCTAACTTGCTCATAATGGTGTTGTGGAGAGGTTTAGTTTGCCTCATTTTTGTGAGTTGTCTGGATAACTTTATTCATAGTAACTAAGTATGTCTTCTCTCTCTGCCTCTCCCTTTCTCTCGTAAATCTCACTAATAATTTGTCTAAAATATTATTTTTGTTGTTACTTATATATATTTTTTCACTCCTTATGGTTATATGGCAGTGAAACAGTCACTTTTGACTTTTGTATGGCTGGAAATGATGATGATGATGATGATGATGATGATGATGATGATGATGATGATGGTGATGATGGTGTACTTGACTGGAAATGTCGGCTGCACAATTTCTATGCAGGCACGAACATATATATATATATATATATATATAATACAATTAAACAATCATTGATTGCGCGGGTGGTGGTAACAATTCTTGCGTCGTACTCTGATGATGATCATGGAAGATCGAAACACGTCAGTACGTGTGACTGGCGGTAGTTTTGATATGTTCGATGATTAGTTAAATACAATTAGGTTGGTACTTACTTCAAGCTCGCAAACGTGATTTGAAGAACTGTTAACACCACCCGCGCAATCATTGATTGTTTAATTCAAAACCTTCAGTTGGTTCTTCAATAACTTGTAGGTTATCATGATTAGCGAATGCAATGGGCATATCAATCTTGTAAAGTTTGTTAAAATCACTCGCAATAATATTGTAACCCTGAGAATCATAGATAAATTGCACTGAACTGATAAATTGCAGATCATCGTTCATAATCGAATACGGCGGTCAATAAACGGCTGTAAGAAGTGAATTATCAAGCTGAATTTTAACAAAGTTAATAATATAATTATTATCACTGGAAAACAAAAGGTTAGCAATATAAAGGGAATTAGCAAATATCAGAAATCCTCCTTGTTCATCTAATGAGTTGTCTTTACGAAAGGAGAAACAAAGGGATATACACTTCATGGTTCTCCATAAACCTATTGAGTTGTATTACGGCTAAAATAATAAAATTGAAATTATTGTTTTTAATAAAATCAGACAAGAAATGTTTGTTATCAAGACTACAAATTTTTGCTTAAAATATTGGAAACCTAAACTCAATAATCAACTTATACACTCTATCATCTGTATGGCCGCTTGACTATGCTCTTTTACGGCTTCGTTTCAATTATATACATTGGCGTTTCTTCCATATTTAGAAAAATAACATTTTTGATTCGCGTTTGAAAAATTCCCGTCCTGTTCTGTAAATGATGTTCATGGAAGCTAAAATGCCTGTAGACATTCATCATCATCATCATCATCATCATCATCATCATGCACAGCCATACAAAAGCCAAAAGTGACTAATGTTTCACACTCATGTATTGTTCAAGGGTTATATAGGGACTGTAAAAGA